>SJJU01010576.1:0-15644 GCA_012932125.1 Conopomorpha cramerella | reverse complement strand
ACTGATGATATACGCAAGATGGCTGGCAGAAGCTGGATGCGAGAAGCCGAAAACAGATCACAGCGGCGTGCGATTGGAGAGGCCTATGTCCAGCAGTGGACGAGTATGGGCTGATGATGATGATGATGAAGGTACATAGCTCGTAGGACAGGTGAGCGATGTGGTCTGAAAGTACTGGATGCCACGAATGTTAAAGGTAAACCTCCAACAAGGTGATCCAACGATATGTTCACAACGGCTGGCATTGGTGGAGAAAGGCACAGGACAGATCGTAGTGGCGTGCCTTTGGGGAGCTCTATGTCCAGCAGTGGATGTCAGTGGACTGACATGAAGACAGTGAAGGAGGTCTAACACTTGCGCCCTTTTTTAAATAACTGAGAAGTTTGCGATTTTGAAAATAAAATGTAGTGATCAATGTTGAAAAGGGCATGCTCCGGTGGTTTGGGCATATGGAGAGGATGGATGAAAGACGATTGACGAAAGAGATGATATATGGGTGATGTGCAGTGCCGGGTGAGTGGAGGTCGCCCCAAAAGGACATACATCGACCAGATTGGTGATGTGCTGGTGGAAGGTGGCGTGAAAAGTACTCGAAACCGGAGGTAGTGTAGATGAAGCGAAAGGGGTATGTCAAGACCGTGACAAATGGAGATCTGTAGTCTCTGCCTACCCTTCTGGGAGACAGGCTAGTTAGGAATACTTTTACTCCATTTCGATAAAGGAGGAGGTTGTCAATACCACTGTTTTTTTAAAACCTTTGATTGGATGAACCGATTTCGAGGACGCTTGTTTTTCTTCGCAAAACTGGTACTTCCCGTGCCTGTGGTTCTATATGAATTTATTTCAGTTCTGACAATGGCATCTATTCTGACGTGTATATCTTGCACTGATGAAGTTATTTTTTGTTTAAAGTTTATTATAATTACTATGGTGATAAACACCTTTTAAGATGACGTAAAGAAAAAAGAACCGACTTCAGCCAGTAAAATTTGACATATATACATATGTATTTTTCTCATGGATGCCATTGTCGGAACAGAACCTTTATATGGAAATAATTAACTTCAAGCAGTTAGTATTGAAGGTGACAGTTAATTTCTTTATCGTTTGTTTACATGTTACAAAGGAGTCTGAAGTTTGAATAACTTACCCAATTAATAAAAAAACTGTACAAAAATACAACTGACAGAAGTCCCCCTGGACATCTACTAGCGACATCTAGATAAGCAATTTTTGCAGTTTGAAAATTCCCCATTGCAGGTCTAGTGGTTTTTAGTCTGAGCATCACATACACGTCTTAAGAACCTAATATTGTGGAATGCAATTAAAGAATTTGAAATGTCATTAATATTTCCTAATGTCAATCGTCATACTCCTTTATACTACGTGTAAAAGGAACCCGAGCAATGGTCTTAGAAACGTTGTTGGGCTCGTCAATATGAACAACTTTTACTATGAACAAATTTTAAAATAGACAAATGTTTGCCTCCGGAGATGGGATTTTGTATGGAGTACAAAAACATTTTTTTCCTTTCCCCGCATTGTCGCCATAGTAAAAGTTGTTCATATTGACGAACCCAACAACGTTTTAAGATCATTGCTCGGGTTCCTTTTACACTCTGTATAAATAATCCTCAATTTCTCCTGGAGTCCATCATCAGATCCTGATCTGATGAAAATGGGACCACCTCGGAGAAGAACTCTATGCAATAAAAAAAGAGAAATCCTTTATTGAACAATATGAAGATATAAATTGAAACAGAATGCTATCCGCCACAGGCTTCGTCAATACCATATAAAAAAAAATTCTCCCAGAGGGGTAGGCAGAGTCTACAGATCTCCATTTGTCACGGTCCTGACATACCCATTTCGCTTCATCTACATTCATATATCTTTCCATACATGACCTCCGGTTTCGAGTACTTTTTACGCTAAAAAAAAGTACTATACACGTACAACAATAACACAGTACCCTAATCTTTTGAGAAAATGGCAAAAAATACCTTATTACACAAACATTAAAGTTTATTTTAATAACTTTTACGTTCCATTTCATCGGCTATATTTATCATACACTTCTTTCAAAAAGTGCATGACGTACAACTTCTTTTCTGCGCCACTAATTTTTTTCGGTTTACTATATTTTTGTTCTTTTGGTTTTTTCTTATATTTGTACGAAGCTTTCCAGTTTTGTTTTGGTTCGGGGTCTCTTGGCTTGTCGTATTTGTCTTTATTCTTGAAATAATCACTTGGTAAATACTGCCGGCGTGAACCGAGGGGCGGTTTCGTGACTCCGTTTTCAGAATCCTGGCACGTGCATCCTTTCAAACGGTACAGCAGGATAATTAGTACTGCAGAGATGTAAATACGGGATAAAATCTTCATGGCTGCAAAGATGGATAACAATTAGTTACAGTCAAGATACATAACTCGACATACAGAGCTGAGACGTGGACACTGACGGCACGGCTGGCCCACAAGCTCAAAGTCGCACAGTGTGCTATGGAAAGGGCTATGCTCGGCGTTTCTCTGAAGGATCGAATCAGAAATGAAGTGACTCGACAGAGAACCAAAGTCATCGACATAGCTCATCGTTATAGCAAGCTGAAGTGGCAGTGGGCCGGCCATATTTGCCGTAGAACCGATGACCGTAGGGGAAAACGAGTTCTCGAGTGGAGACCGCGTCTCGGCAAACGGAGTGTAGGACGCCCTCAGGCAAGGTGGACTGATGATATACGCAAGATGGCTGGCAGAAGCTGGATGCGAGAAGCCGAAAACAGATCACAGCGGCGTGCGATTGGAGAGGCCTATGTCCAGCAGTGGACGAGTATGGGCTGATGATGATGATGATGAAGGTACATAGCTCGTAGGACAGGTGAGCGATGTGGTCTGAAAGTACTGGATGCCACGAATGGGAAAGGTAAGTAAACCTCCAACAAGGTGATTCAACGATCTGTTCACAACGGCTGGCATTGGTGGAGAAAGGCACAGGACAGATCGTAGTGGCGCCCTTTGGGGAGCTCTATGTCCAGCAGTGGATGTCAGTGGACTGACATGAAGACAGTGAAGGAGGTCTAACACTTGCGCCCTTTTTTAAATAACTGAGAAAGTTGCGGTTTGAAAATAATATTTAGTGATCAATATTGAAAAGGGCATGCTTCGGTGGTTTGGGCATATAGAGAAGATGGATGAAAGACGATTGACGAAAGAGATGATATATGGGTGATGTAATGGGCCGAGTGAGTAGAGGTCGCCCCAGAAGGACATACATCGACCAGATTGGTGATGTGCTGGTGGAAGGTGGCGTGAAAAGTACTCGAAATCGGAGGTAATGTAGATGAAGGAAAAAGGAAGCCTACCCTTCTGGGAGACAGGCTAGTTAGGAATACTTTTACTCCATTTCGATAAAGGAGGAGGTTGTCAATATCACGGTTATTTTAACACCTTTGATTGGATGAACCGATTTCGAGGACTCTTGTATTTCTTCGCAAAACTGGTACTTCTCGTGTCTGTGGTTCTATATGAATTTATTTCAGTTCTGACAATGGCATCTAATCTGACGTGTATATCTTGCACTGATGAAGTTATTTTTTGTTCAAAGTTTATTGTAAAGGTAATTTACTATGGTGATAAACACCTTTTAAGATAACGTAAAGAAAAAAGAACCGACTTCAGCCAGTAAAATTTGATATATACGTACCTATGTATTTTTCTCATGGATGCCATTGTCGGAACAGAACCTTTGTATGGAACCAAACGAGAAGCAACAGCTTTAAAATAAAAAAAACATCCAAATCGGTTCAGGCGAAAGTTCTGAGAGTAACAAACATAAAGAAATACAGGCGCATTGAGAACCTCCTCCTTTTTTGAAGTCGGTTAAAAAGATTCAGCCAATTTAAAACCCCTCCGGACGACTTTTCTTAATCTTGTCACTTTCCCAGCTCGTCTCTTTTTTAACTTGGCATTTTCTTACTTGTCCTCTCTCTTAAACTTGTCTCCGTCCTAACCTGACTCCTTCCTAATTCGTTTCAAGTAAAACTTGGTAAAGTTCTTATGTTTAAGTGAATGTTACGAGAAAAATGCATGATTCAAAGAGACGAGTTCAAAACATGTCGATATCGTCCAGAGTGGACACGAGTTAGGAACGAGTCAATTTTAAAAGAGAGACAAAGTAAAGAAATGACTAGTTAAAATAGAGACAAGCTGGGAAAGTGACAAGATTAAGAAAATGTCGAAGTCGTCACATTCGGCAATCTTTTGACTAAAGACTTTTTTACGGCCTTTTCTACATCAAAGTACTTACTCTCTTCTAAAGAAAAGCTTCACCAAAGCTAATGTAATTCTTAATATTACTAAGAGGTACGGGGTGCCTTATATACTATACAGTTTTCTTTGTAACTATCGGGTGCTAATTCTCAGTAATGCCGTAAGTTTTAAAAGTGATACTTTATCACCGCCCACCACAATTATGTCGATTGCACGACAATGAAAAGTTTTCAAAAAAAACAATTCGTCAAAGATATTTGAAAATGAAAGAAATGCAACTACTGTATGTAATTTTATATATAATATAATAATAATAATCTTTTTATTCTCAGGCAACAAAAGATACCTTTGTAGGTATCGGCCCATAAAAACAAATAAAATACAATACAAAAGAAAACATTACAAATGGATACTATACATAAACAATATTATATTACTTAAAAACTATCCTTCTTTCTGCACATCCCGTGCTTTGTCGTCTGCAGTGTTCTGCAATCTTCCTCGGAAGCGTCGAAACACTACACCCGATGGCCAGAAGGATGTGTCCATGAAGGTCGCCAGATCTTTTGTGGGAATTTTATGATCGTTAGTCTTCGGACTCGCTCTTTTATTTTTTCCTATGTACGCTACGCAACGCTCATAATATGGTACTCATATGGAACAACATAATCGAACTCTCCAAGGGATTAAAAGGCGTGAAGTGTATTTGTTAGTTTTTGTTGGCCTACCACCAATGCAACTGTTCCTCCACCGAAACTCCAACTATCAGGCTAGATAGTGGCCCTGTAGGCCAAGGAGTCTCCATAAGATATTAGATTTAACACTACGAACAAGCGTTTCACCACCATCCTGCCTGATGTTAAGACCGATGTCGTCTATGATGGAGCACACTAAGATAGGTCATGATGTACCTGTTTACACGTGATTTGAAGACCTCCAGACTATGCAGATTCTACTTTACACTAGATAGATAGAATAGAGCGTTGAACCTTGAGTTGCGGAAACGTCCCGTATCATTTATATATCTACCTACCTCATCAGTGATTTACGTATTTTGAAATGTTCGATATATGCGCATAGAAATTACTGGAAATCGGCCCCCTCATACATAAATAATAATTTATTGAACGATTTCATTTAACGAATTTGTTCAACCTTAGCGAAAGATGGTGCGTGAAATCAAACACACTGTTTAGTTATTTTAGCATTGTACATAAAGTGCGTTTTTTTAATCTATCTATATGTTGCAGGCAATGTGTATAATTGAATGAATGAAATATTTATTTTCGACACACAATACACATAATGAAAAAATTAGAAAAACAGAACATAAAAGTATACAGGCATGAAAAAAAACTTAATGCAATTTTTTTAAATAGCCCTGGGCATTGTCAATCTTGCAGTGCTGTGCCTCATAGTCGAATGCCGTCCGCTCAGCATGCAGGGTTTACCATAATACCGTATCCAATGAATGTGTAACAACGTCTTCATGTATGGCATTCTAGTAGGTAATATACTAGTTATTACGGGTCGTTCGACAATGTATGAAGTGTATTAACTTCTTAATGTTTTTTATACCTTACCCTGAAGATATATGATAGTGATTCCCTTGTTTTCTCTGGGACACCATTAATCATATCACGCTTGCCAACCTTGGCATATTATTCCGTATAGAATCAGTCCCCAATCTACATAATAGATAGAGTGATTTTAGAGATAAGGGTTATATGTGTAATACATGCATGTAATAGCAGCAAAATATTATTACTTACGTATATTGTCAAAATAAGCCAGCTAGTCAATAAAACAAAGTCGCCTCCCGCTGTCTGTCCCTGTGCATGCTTACATCTTTCAAACTACGCAACGGATTTTGATGCGGTTTATTTTATTCGATAGAGGAGTTCTTAAGGAAGGTTTATGTATATAATACATGCATATAATAAAAGAGAAACACTGTTAATATGTGTATTGAAAAAACAACGTTTGCTGGGTCAGCTAGTGTAAAAATAAAATACACATCGCGTCAATTAATCCCAAAGCAGGGGTTGACAGAGGCACTTGTGCTAAGTATGCTGAACATGCTTGCTATGCCCAAAATCACCAAGCGTATTTAACCCAACATGACAAGTGGTGAGTCCATCGTCGTTATAGGGTTCACACACATTGTGGTATTAGGGTATCGTCACGATGTTGTCCTTCACTGTATGAGCGTTGCATACACGCCTCAATTCTGTTCTTTGTTCAATGTAATGTGCTTTGTTTAAATAAACTTATTTCACTTCATAGTAAAGCCGGTCTCGTACCCACAACCACCCGATTGCAGGACCAAATACTAGATCACTGAGCCACAAACACTCTAACCTTTTTTTAAATAATTAATTAGACCCCCGAAATCACATCTTACCTAAAAATCACTACACAGTAACATAACAAAGTCGCCTCCCGCTCTCTGTCCTTACGTAAGCTTACATCTTTAAAAAGACGCAACTGTTACGTTTATTGTTACTGCTGGGCTTTGCTGGGGTGCTTGTAAATTATAAAACGTAACTCCATATTATTCACCGGGTATAAAGGCGAGAATATAGCCAAGCTCGAGCTTAGTTTCGTTATTTTAGACAGCTTGGCTTTGATTTTGATATATTCGCGCATTATATCCGGTGAACAATATTGAACTATGTTTTCTGTACGCGTTTCTTTAAAAAATGATATAAAACGAAACGTTATTATATTTAGTTTTTTTTTTTTTGCGTAACCCTAGTACACAACAATAATCATGTAATAGATTTCACTTCTTTATTTTCTGAATCATTAGTAATTTTATTTGACAATATTTCATGTTTTTCTGTTGTTAGTCTTGACTTTAGGACATAGTACGGTTTTTGTTGTTGAAATAATCACTTGGTAAATACTGACGGCGCGCTCCGAGGGGCGAATCGTTTTCTGAAGTGACATCGTTTTCTGAATCCTGACTCATGCATTCTCTCAAACGATACAGCAGGAGCATTAGTACAGCAGCGATGTAAATACGCGATATAATCTTCATGGCTGTAAAGATGGATTGGAATCAGGTTACTGTCAAGATACATACTCTAATCTATTTACACGTGACTTAAAGAAACACCCAAATAACAATAGAAAAATACACACATGAAAAGTGTCTAGAGATCAAGAATATTTTTAGAACTCTAATAAACATCTAATATATATCAAATCTAATCTTCTGGATTGGTCTCCTACCTAATTCCTCATGCCTGTATCAATCAATGACTTATCACCACATTTTGAATAAATTATGAATGAATTCAGTTTTTGCAAAATAATATTCTTGATTGCAATCTTCTAAAATGTACTTGATCCCTAGACACTTTTGATGTGTGTACATAGCTCGTAGGACTGATGACCGATGGGAAAGTCCTGTATTGGCGGCCACGAATGGAAAGAGTAGACCCTAACGATCTGTTAAAGATGGCGGACAGCCACTGCTGGACATACGTCTCCCAAAAACATCATGAAGACATTGAAGGAGTGTAAAACTTACGACCTTTTTAATTGGTTGAGTTAGGAATATTTTTAATCGACTTGTAACAAGAAGGGGGTTGTCAATTCCAAATCATTTTTGAAAATTTGTTCTAAGGTAACCAAACTTAAAAAAGCGTCTATGGTCCAGTTGGTCGGACCCCTGACTTGTAACCGGGAGTTCCCGGGTTTGAGTCCGGCTACTGGACCTGTACCAATGGGACTCTTTTTCAGAGCCTATGTACGCAACGCAACGCTCGTACGATGAAGGACAACATCGGGATGAAACCCGCACACCACAAGGTGTGTGAACCCTATAACGGCGAGGGGCTCACCCCCTGTCACGTTGGG
Source organism: Conopomorpha cramerella (assembly GCA_012932125.1). Lineage (NCBI taxonomy): Eukaryota > Metazoa > Arthropoda > Insecta > Lepidoptera > Gracillariidae > Conopomorpha > Conopomorpha cramerella. The sequence continues at coordinate 7,511 of SJJU01010576.1, read as the reverse complement.
TTAAATACGCTTGGTGAACCGTGGGTACTTGCTTTAGCAAGTGCCTCTGCCTACCCCTCTTTGGGATTAAAGGCGTGAAGTGTATTTATTTATTTATTTTTGTAACCAAACTTTTGATTGGATTAACCGAAGAATGATCAACTCTTTTTCTTCGTCACAAAACTGGTACTTTCCGTCCCTTTTGAATTTATTTCAGTTCTGTTCACGGCGTGTATATCTTACACTGATGAAGTTATTTTTGAGCAAAGTTTATTATAATTATAACTCAACCATTTTAAAACAATCGGCAATTTTAGGACTAAAGGCCACGTTTACCGCCTTTCTACATCAAAGTACTTACTGTCTTATAAAGAAACGAATATATTTTTATTCACAACAGTTAAAGTTAGTAGTTATTACTACTGGATACGGGGGGACTTATTTATACAGTTTTCTTTATAAATATCGGGTATTAATTCTCAGTAATGATGTAAGTTTCAGAAGTGATACATTATCACCGTCTACCACAATTATGTCGAAGCACGACAATGAGGAGTTGTTTAAAAAAAAAACAATCTGTCCAAGATAGTTGAAAATGATAAAAATGCAACTACTATAATATGTACTTCTGTAATCGTTAGTCTTCGGATTCACTCTATTTTGAAATGTTCGATATAAGCTCGTAGAAATTACTGAAAATCGCCCCCCTAATATGTAAATAATTATTATTGAACAATTTCATTTAACGAATTTGTTCAACCTTAGCTAAAGATGCTGTATCGAATTTATACACACTTCTTAGTTATTTTTGCATTGTACATAAATTGGGTTTATTTAATCTATTTATATGTTACAGGCAATGTGTATAATGCAGGTGTTCTACAAAATACCTAGCCAATGAATATGTTACAACGTCTTTGATGCAGGTATTCTAATACTACCTTGTCAATGTCTAGGTAAGGTATAATATACTTGTGTTTCCCTTGATTTCTCTGGGATAACATTATCATATTCGCTTTCCTTGTTAAGAACTTCGCATATTATTTCGCATAGAATCAGTCCCTAATTTTCTTAATAAATAAAGTGACTAACATATTATAAATACTAGCTAATACTATATAATGCTAGCTGTCTCGGCAATCATTTGTTTTGCCATAACAAGCCTTTGTACCCCGTTTATTGGGAGAAATACAACTGGCAGATGAGAAGCGGTTTCGGAGGAGTACAATAACTAACATTTTGACATGGAACTGTTATATATTAGATGTACATTTACTTTCAAACCCTTGGTTGCTGTTGTAGACATAGCAACAGAACGAGATAAATACGACATATATTCTTCATGGCTGCAAAGGTGAGTTTACAAATTAAGGCACATATCTCGTAGGACCAATAAACAATGGGCTCTGAAAGACCTAAGTCCTAGAGTCGTGGCCAAGAAAGGGAGGGGTAGACCTCCAACAAGATGGTCCAACGATCAGGTTAGGACGGCAGACCCGCATCGGTGGAGACATGCACAAGTCCGATCGTTGTGGTGCACCTTTGGGGAGGCCTATGTCCAGAAGTGGAGGTCAATAGACTCGCATGCTGACAGTCAAGGACCCTTTCATGAAAAAAAAAGTATTTTCATGCCATTCATTTAAGCCATGGCTTTTATTTACATTTTGAATAGACTTTCTAAAATGAGGAGGTTCTCAAGTCGAGACCAACCTCACACCTTTGATTGGGTGAAACGACCAGGATGTCATTTTTTTTGTTTCAAAACGGGTGTTTCCCTACCGTTTAATTCTGGTGAAAGTCTTTTCTTTTTTTCGTAAAATTAATGTAGGTAAGTATTTCTTCTAAATTCTAAGAAAATAGTCTTGGCTTAGCAATTTCAAAAAAATACGGCAGTCTTTCACTACAGTAATTTTTATCGCTACACCCATGTACTTATCTGCTCTTTTCTAAAGACATATATTTTCACTAAAACCAAGGTCAGTAGGTCTTATTTTTACTTGCGGATACGAGAACATTTTTACACAAGAAACATTTTTATTTATTAACAGCTAGTGTACAATTCTTAATATCAAAAGTGAATTATCACCATCTATAGTGATATATATATATTTCGATTAAACGACATATAATAATAAAAACTGATTCACGTCTTTTAATCCTAAAGTGGGACATGCAGAGGCATTTGCTAAGCAAATGTCCATGGTTTTTTTGCTGCAAAGAAGCTGTTTCGAGCGTCTGTAGTCCAGTTGGTCGGATACTTGACTTGTAACCGGGAGGTCCCGGGTTCGAGTCCGGCTACTGGACGTGTACCAATGGGACTCTTTTTCAGAGCCTATGTACGTAACGCAACGCTCGCACGGTGAAGGACAACATCGTGATGAAACCCGCACACCACAAGGTGTGTGAACCCTATAACGGCGATTGGCTCACCCCCTGTCACGTTGGGTTAAATACGCTTGGTGAAACGTGGGTACTTGCTTTAGCAAGTGCCTCTGCCTACCCCTCTTTGGGATTAAAGGCGTGAAGTGTATTAATTTTTTTTATTTATTTTTATGCGGTTTCAAAGAGCTCAAAGGTGGTCCCATAATAAGCAAATCATGGTTTGATAATGGCAGATCGAACGAATCGAGGGGAACTTTAAACTGTAACAGTTAACTGGTTGAAATCCGTGATTTTTTTATTTAAAATTATTTCGTTTCATGGCGCGGAACCCTGAAAACGCCCATAATAATTATTGTAGAAGAAATGAGTACCACTGTACCCATCTCAATGGAAATAATGAGACTCAACCGAGAGCGTAACTAATTTTTACAAGAAACCAATTAATTGATATGAAAATAACAAATCCAAACATAAACCTGTTTTCAATCAATTTATTACACTAAACATAATAAAATGACTACGTAGAAAACAAGGCAAATGATTATTTGAATTCTTTCGTCACAAAATGACAACTCGTATTAGTCAATTTTATACATTTGTTTTTGTATTGTTTTTTGTTTTTTCTGTAGGGATGTGCAGTGTTTTTGATGATTATCCCACGTTGAGCGATGATAATGTGGACGAATTCACTGATTGGCTGGAAAATAATCCTGGCAAAAAAAGAGGTTTCATCGCCGTCATGAAGAAGATTTTCAGCATGCTCAATAGGCATTAATTCGTAAATAAAAATTTTCTTTAAAACAGATTTACCGTTTTTTTTCACTAGCTATGTGCAACTAATCTCCACTCTATGACGTTATAATGTTCCATTGCGTTGTTGTTTTAAAGCCGTGTGGTTATGGCGAACAGAATACCACTCTAGCCTAACTTTCCCCGTCTTGGGGGTCGTAAGAGGCGACCGAGGGAATCCTCCAGAGGACGGGCAGCAGCGTTATCTGTGAGTTAAACCACAACACCACTGCGATCGCGAACCCGCCTGCCAAGCGTGCCGATTATTGGAATTTCCCCCTAACTAATTAAGGAAATTATTGGGAGATGACGATGATGCTCTTAAAAAATTAAAGTTTTCAAGTCACCGGTCCCAATCAATCCATCAATCACGGGGATTGACAACGATGCAAGGTTGCAGCGGAGGATTAGAATAAAAGTGATTGGTTGGTCTAAAACTTAACTTAGGGGCCAACTTTAATTAATTGAATTGAAGTATTTTCGTTTATTTACTATTTAAGAGCTAATTTAATTTAATTCCAAAGAGGGGTAGCCAGAGGCACTTGCTAACCAAATTTCCACGGTTCACCAAGCGTGTTTAACCCAACGTGATAAGAGGTTTGGCATATCGCCTTTACATCCCAGAAGGGATGGGACCTGGATCAGAATGTTGTAAATTTAGATGGACCATGATGTAAATGTAGGTGATGCAAGCTACCAGGCTGACTTTCTTTCTCGTATGTCGTAGAAGCCTATGGAATCTGAAGATTGAGGTTTATTGAAGCTATGAGCTAGCAACTTGTAACTGAGGACTAGTGGCGAAGCTAGGAGGTAAGCCGGTAGTGAAAAATAGGCACTTATCCAATGCTTATTTAGATTTTTTTATTTGTCTTACTTATTTGAGCTATAATAAGTCCCTACGCTACTTAATTTCCTTGAAAATATTTGTTTAATGTGCCTGGCATAGGCTTGTCTTGTACTACCGGCTTACCCCCTAGCTTCGCCACTACTGAGGGCCCATGTTGACATTCTTAACCCATTATTATGCTACATTTTGCCAAAGGGTCCTTGTAAGGGTCTGTTAGGGATTACGATCGTGAGTCTAAGTATATTATGTAAAAGATTAAAGCTACGGGAACAACACACATTATGCCCCGAATGGATAAGGCTTAAATTAAATAAAAACACTGTAATTTGAAATCTGAAGCCGCAGCACGTACTCTCAAAAATTGGCCACTCGTGACCACGACGCATGCAACTACGTAGAAACGTCATGGTTTTGTGTCCACCCCTGCATGCATAATGAACGGGAGTGTTTGTATGTAACAAACGAATGAGAAAAAACAATTAAGCGTATATAATTCGATACAGAATATTTCGCTAAGGTAAATGTAAATTTAAATCGATAAATAACATTGTTGAATTTCTTTACGCATTAACAAATTGATTTACAAAAACTTTTTATAATTTTCTATTCCGTGAAGATATTTTTAACTCGAAAGTTCCAAGACTCCTCCCAACTAAATTTCTGGAATTACATTAATTCATTCTGCATCTTCTCTATAATTGCATTTTGCCTCTCGTTGTTTGGGAAATTTTCAAACCATGAGTTTATCTTTTAACTCTTAATCCAGACTTCCAGTCATTTCTACGAGTATCGTAAATTGCAAAATTGTAATCTATTCAAAATACCAGCATAGTCTTAGGCATACACAGACACATGTACATTTACACTCACGCACACAAACACAGGTCTTTACATGACCTAGCTAGGAGTGTCAGAACTCAATGTTTATTGTTCATATATTTTTTTGTAATATCTCTTTTTTTTTGTATTCTTACTTAATAAACATTAAAAATAACTCTCGCTACGAATCGGTAGGCTTATTGTTTGGGATAAACTTTGTCTAAGAAACGTTTATTTCGTAATTGCAATAAAAAGTGAAAAAAAACAAGCGAGGGTTAATTTTAAATTTTTAGTCGGTTCGATTCCCGGTTGATACTAGCAAAATTTAAAAAATGTTTTAATGCAGTTTTGTTTCTTTTTAAAAATAAAGGAATGTTTCTTTTCAGTAAAATAGGCTAACTAAAGGATTTAAAACAGTTCCCCTTCAGGGCCCACAACTTTTTTCCACCCTGTATATTACAATCTATTCGCAGTCACCACGCAAAGCGTCTGTGGACCAGTTGGTCGGACACTTGACTTGTAACCGGGAGGTCCCGGGTTCAAGTCCGGCTACTGGACGTGTACCAATGGGACTCTTTTCCAGAGCCTATGTACGCAACGCAACGCTCGTACGGTGAAGGACAACATCGTGATGAAACCCGCACACCACAAGGTGTGTGAACCCCTATAACGGCGATGGGCTCACCCCCTGTCACGTTGGGTTAAATACGCTTGGTGAACCGTGGGTACTTGCTTTAGCAAGTGCCTCTTCCTACCCCTCTTTGGGATTAAAGGCGTGAAGTGTATTTTTTTTTTTTCTATTTTCACCACGCATTTAGTTCCTATGTACGCAAAAGATGTGGAAGACAAAACTAAATCATTTCATACATTACTAGAACGACCCCAGTTATTTATACATTGACAATTTAGTATTAAGAGTAGAATAGCTGCATTGCACACATGTATGTACATGTGTACAGGAGAAGCTGTAACATAGACATTGACTTGTAATTGTATAGATTTCCTGCATTACACAAATTGCCTGCAACATATAGATTGATTTTAAAATCGCACTTTATGTACCTACAATGCAAAAAAAAACTAAAAATAGTGTATAATTTGACACAGCATCTTTGGCTAAGGTTGAACAAATCCGTTAAATGAAATTGTTTAATAATTATTCTTAACGTATTAGGGAGCCGATTTCCAGTAATTTCTGCGTATATCGAACGTTTCACAAAATGAACCCATTCTCCCTAATGAGGTAGATATACAAGTCGAGATTCAATGCATTAAGATTTAATTCAGGTTATTGTATCATTGTATCAATAGTGTAACGCGATTTAATTTTTAGGTAAGATTAGGAGATAGGAATAATTGCATGATACCTTAAATGTAAACACTGTACAGGAAGAAATAAAACTGTACGCACTGAAGTACAAAACAAGACTCGAAAATCATCCTAACCCTCTAGCTACTGCATTGGTGCAGCCTGAACATAAGCGACGCCTAAAAAGGACGGCCATAACTGACTTAAGCTTATAAGTAAAGGATAATGAAGTGTTGAATGGTATTCACTGGAACACTCATTCTAAAACGTCATCATGTCAACCACTCATTTGCTTATAGTTCTCCAACTGATTGCAAATAAAAATGGAAAAAAAAGGTAAGATTTAATTCAGTTTATTGTATCAATAGTGTAACGCATTTTTCTTGTAGCCATGATGCTCGGCTACAAAACCTTAAGCTCCGCCACTAGGTTGGTAGTTGCATCACATGCACGTTTGATCGGGTGCATTTTGGAGAGTGTACTACGGAGTAGCATAGCCTAATACCCCCCCCCCTTTTTTACAATGCCAAACCAGATCGACATTTACGCGATTATTGGAGGTCTTCAAGTGACTGGGGTAAATAGGTGTCGTGGACAATTGTGCTCCATCGTAAACGACATCGTTGCTTTACATCAGGCAAGGTGGTGTGGTCAAACGCTTGTTCATAGAGCATTTGAAAAAATGTTGGTAAATCCGTAGTAGCCTGTTACAAATTATTTTAGTAAAAATTTACACAATCCTAGAATGGAATATCGATAGTTTTTTTCTTTTTCTGCTATTTCTCTCTGTGTTTTTCCATATTGTAATTTTGTTACCAATCAGTGATACAACTTTTTTAAAGGCGTTATTACAATCGTTTTACTTCACAAAAATTACTATGTGTACTCCTGTGACACAACCCCTAGTGTTCGAGTGTGATAGATATAAGAACTTTTGAGACATGACGGCTCGACATGGTCGACGGAAAATCGACATGATTGTGATTGCAGGTGATAATGTATCACTTTAGAAATTCTACTGAGAATTAACACCCGATAGTTATAAAGAAAACTGTATATAAGTTTACCAGTATCCCTAAGTAAAAATTAGACTTACTTTAGCTTTAGTGATAAAATAGTTTTTCCCTATAGAAAAGAGTAAGTACTTGGTTGTAGAAACGGCGATAAAAATAGGCTAATAGTCAACAATTTATAAAATGGCTGTGTTTTAAATATTAGTTTAGGTTTTGATAATAGTTGTTTAACTCCATAACAATAATCATGAGTACTAAAGTTGAAGTTTATAAAAATACTTTTACAGTTTAATTTCAATTTAATAAATTATTTCAGGCCATTGACCCATGTAGTGTCAGTAACAAACAAGTCATGATAAAAACGATATTAGTT
>SJJU01010574.1:0-14719 GCA_012932125.1 Conopomorpha cramerella | reverse complement strand
TTGTTGTACTCACGTCATAGGCTGACGAAGGTCCTGTGTTTTGTGTGTGAGTAGATAGGTGGGTACCTATATTTCGTAAAGACAAGTTACCTATACATAGGCGTCAATCCTTGGGGATTATTGCCTACCTTGTCGTAAAATCCAGTGCACGCCACTGATATCTAGGTATACAACGCTAAATCAAAAACGTTGTCGAAACTTGAACAAGCCACTCAGATTCACCTCTTCAAATAAAGTGTCAAAATGGTGATTTATTTTCGTTTTTGACATAGGGTATAGTTGTTTGGTATCATGGGCTGAGTAAGTTTCTTGAGTTTCGAAAACGTTTTTCATTTAATAAAAAAACAATACCATACCATTCACTTCACCCCTTTTAATCGCAAAGCCTACCACGCCTAATCTGCCTACCACGCAGAGGCACTTTATTTATTTGACGTTGTATAATATCTCACGGCGTATAGTTGGCTGGACTCTAGCTTTAGCTTTAGAATACAATGCATTGTTTTCGCATACGTTCATTTATTTTAGTAGGTGTTGGAAGTGACGGCTGTTTTTTTAATACAATATTCGAACTTTGTTATTAAAATGGATGACATGATTCCTAACAACAGAACTTCCTATGTCTTATAGTTTCAGACGTTCCCATATTGACCGATTTGAACGATCCACCCTGTATATTGTGTAACATTTGTTATTGGTAAATGGTTAACATTCTTGTCCACCACGGAATAGTTTAACTTACAAAATAATATTATTGTGACTCTTACCGAAATTTCTAATTTCGAAATTATGTATAATATGAAACAGAATCACAAATGAACATACGTTATCTAATCCTTGTGTACTTCACAAACATATTACAGATATTTGTCGTACATTTCGGTTGCAATTGATAGATAAATTAATGACATACAATTGTCTTCAATTAATACGCGGCTTACTTCAAAATAGAAGTCTATTGATATACTTGATTGTGGTAGGCGTCTACTACTTTTAATCTAACGTTAATTACATTATTTTGACAAAAATATACATATGTAGATAACAGAGTCTTGTTGTGATGGAAAATTCTCCAATTTATCGCAATACAAGCATAAACAAAGCACCCCACAAACCAAGAAGCACAAACAAATCAAGATAGGAACAAAGACAAGACAAAAAATCACCACTACATCGTACAAAACAAATTCACTTCCCGCTGTCTGTCCCTATGTATGTGTGCTTAGATCTTTAAAACTACGCAGCGGAGATTGGTGCGGTTTTCATTACAATTCTATAGCAAAGTTTACGTATATCATTATCAGCCACATAACGTCCACTGCTAAACGAGGGCCTCTCCCGATGATTTCCGTCATTTACGGGGATATGCTGATCACAGTGGTTTAACACACTGAGAGCGCTGCTGCCCGTTCTCTGGAGAGTTCCCTCGGTCGCCTCTTACGACCCCCATGACGGGAAAAGTTGGGCTGGGGTGGGTGACACATGTATTCTATACGCCGTCACCGCACGTTGACATTTATAATACATCTAAGTTACACTACACTTCACGCCTTTTAATCCCAAAGCGGGGTAGGCAGAGGCACTTGCTTAATAAGCAATTGCCCACGGTTCACCAAGCGTATTTAACCCAACGTGACAGGGCAATGGAACCCATCGACCGTTATTAGGGTTCACACACCTTGTGGTGTGCGGGGTTTCATCACGATGTTGTCCTTCACCGTACGAACGTTGCGTTGCGTACATAGGCTCTGAAAAGGAGTCCCATTGGTACACTTCCAGTAGTCGGACTCGAACCCGGACCTCCGGGTTACAAGTCAAGTATCCGACCAACTGGACTACAGACGCTCATGTATATATAACACATGAATATAACAGCAAGAAACACTGTCAATAGTGTATATTGGCAAAACAATCCAAAACAAGCCAACACATCCTTCTCTGACTCTACGATATTTTGATCTACATAAATGATTTAAGATTATAACTATTTGTGAGTCATCAAGAAGGCGCCTTTGTGTTGATACTCGAATAATGGCTGTTTGCGTTAAAAGTGTTGTTCTAACACATCCCGCTTATTAAGTTCAAACAAAGACATCTAGCAAATACACGTGGTGCTGATAATGACGGACGGAATGAGTCCAATAATTTGTTGACCCCAATTGGAAACGCATTTAGAAAATACCTACTTCGTACCAGTTACTGTTGACTTCTAGTTATTGTGGAGTTTTAGCATTATGGAGATTTAGTCATAAAGCCCATGCTTGGCACGGGCTTTATTGAACCTGCGGATATGTTAATTAAAGTCGGGTATCGGACTTGAGCTATCTACTTTTGTATATGTATTGACGTCACTCCTTATTAAAAATTGTACATAGTAAATTTTGTAATACCTGTCATTTGATATCTGTCAAATGCTAACGATGACGAGGGGGAATTACGTTTTTTATTAGTAGGTATGAAATTGGTGATTCTGTCATTTATTTGAGGTTTTAAGCATTTTAAGGTAGGTATATACATAAAGGTTAACAGTACGTACACAAATTATATGTTTGTGCACGTCGTAATTCCCAAAAAAAGGGTAGACACATTTTAGCATAATTTGTGGTTAAAAATGACAATATGGCCTTGCAGTCAAAAGTTGCTACCTTAAAGCCTGAATGAGATTATGATTTAGGAATCCTAAATAATCCTAAATCCCATAGTCGGCTCGTACGAAATTACTGGAAGATAGGCAATTGATGCATTCAATTTACATCCCATAGGAGCATGGGATTTTATAAAATACTAGCTGTACCACGCGGTGTTATCGCGTTTTTCGTTTATGTGTGAATTTGGGCATACAACAATATGTTACTCATATAATAATGTAGCGTTCTAACAGTGACTAAATTTATTTTCAAATCTGTCTAGTAGTTTCGGAGCCTATTCAATTCATACAAACAAACATAAAATCAAACTTTTCCTCTTTATAATATTGGTATAGATAAACGCAGCAGAATTTTATGGCCGTTTCACACTCTGCTCGTGTAATGTTTGTCCCTTTCTAATATCGGTGGTGGAAAAGAGACAACACACATCATCAGTGTACATCACGCGCTTAAGACTTCTGAAACCCTCAAGCACAGCTGATCTCCGCTCGTGTAACATTTGTCCTACTCTAATCGTGTTTGTGCAAAAGAGATAAACTATGCTTCAGTGACGCTATTCGTATTGCTTCAGAATAAGGGCTTTAATATATTATGAATTAACCCCTGTCGGAACTAGGGCAATTTTTTTAATGGAATTGTATTTGTTTTCAGTATCATTTCTTACTTTAGGAACAATTACTACACACATCAAAAGTGTCTAGGGATCAAGTACATTTTAGAAGATTGCAATCAAGAATATATTTTACAAAAACTATATTCATTCATAATTTATTTAAAATGTGGTGATAAGTCATTGATACAGGCATGGGAAATCAGGTAGGAGACCAATCCAGATTAGATTTGATTTACATTTAGATCTAAAAATGTTCTTGATCCCTAGACACTTTTGATGTGTGTATATGAATTAATAGTTTTTTAATACCGTCATAATACGACGACATAATAGCAATGAAAACATTTATATAGGCACAACTTATTTACCGTAAATACCCACAACACGATTATTAGCATAAAAGTGACCAGTTGTCTTTAATTACTAGTTTTCTATGATACACTTGGTTCAAGGCTTTTTCGCTTACATTCGCGTCAACAAAATCGTTGACCGCATAAGTAGGTAATTTAGGAACTTTAAAACCTTAAATGCTTGTCTTTAAACGACACTATTTTAATACATTCGGTATTGGTCTGCGATGTGAAAATAATGTTACCAGTTGCATGTCTTCAAATGCAACATTAAGGATCACATATAATCTGATCAGCAATTGGAGAGGCCTATGTCCAGCAGTGGACAAATATGGGCTGATGATGATGATGATTATGGTGGTAATCTGAAGTATCTATGAAAGGGATGATTGGTCGATAGGAATCAATGAATCAAACCTATCTAATGAATCAATATTATCCTTAATATTGTTCTCGGTTTCTCGCATCCAGCTTCTGCCAGCCAAAGTGTCCTGCCATTAGCCAGTCCAGCACTTAACTCATAGGCCGATTGTGATGATAATACTTGATTTATAGGTCCCAACTTTTAGGCTTAAGGTTGGACACAAACAGTAACTGTAATAGTTAGTAGTTTTGGAAAAGCAGAAGCCATGGTACTCAATTCTTCAGCGTTCAACGATAACTGATTTAGGTTTTTTTATATGCTTTTCAGACATTTATAGTCATCGGTACCCTGATGCTGACACTTGGTGCTGGAGCGACAGCTGGCTTCTCTGCAGTGTTGATACCTCAGCTACAGGAGACCAAGTTCCACGGTGAAAACTTTGACACAGCCCTCGTATCTTGGGTAGGTATGTTACTCATCGATCATATACATTTTCTTTATTATAAACGGTTCGGTAAAAGTTATAAGCAGAATAAAATTATATTGTGCTTTGTCTTTATACACGTTGCTAATTTTTCAAATGTTTCTAATATTCGTGACAGTCATCAAAGTATATCTTAGGCTCAATATAAATATTTTTATTAAGTGGTAATTTAAACCCACATTAAGCCCTTGTATTATTGTTATATTTCCCGTTACCTTTAACTGTTTAGAATCTGCGAAAAATATATTAAATGTTGTGAGCGAACACAATAGTTTACTCTCTAGTAACTGAACATATTAAAAAAAAAGATATACTACTAATACAACTACTGGCAACAAATTAACGAATTCCAATTTTTGTTTCAGCTTCAATATCCTCACTGCCATTATTTTGCGGGAACATAATGTCCGGATACTTAATGGAGAGATTTGGAAGGAGATCATGTCAAATCGTGCTCTCAATACCTTTCGTTCTCGGGTGGTTGATCATTGGCACTGCGCCTAACATCGGCATGATCCTCTTCGGAAGATTCCTCACTGGTTTCTGTCAAGGATGGCTTGGACCACTCGGACCGGTCTTTGTCGGTGAGATCAGCACTCCAATTTACAGAGGACTATTTCTAGCCGCTCTATCACTAGCTATAGCACTGGGCATCTTACTGTCTCATCTATTTGGAACATTCATACATTGGAGTTTTTCATCAATACTATGCGGAATATTCCCATTGGTTGGTGGTATCATTCTTTATTACGCACCAGAATCACCAAGTTGGCTAGCTTCGAAAGGCCGCATCGATGAATGTGTGAAATCCTATGAATGGTACCGAGGGACAAAACCTGAAACGAAAATGGAGTTAGAGAAAATGATCGCCGAAAAGTTACGGAAGGACACTGGCAGCAGTAAAGACCATACTTTGGCTAAGAACATGAAGAAACCTGAGTTTTGGAAGCCGTTGTTGATTATGATCACTTTCTTCGTCATCACGCAGTTGTCAGGAGTCAATGTTATCTGTGCTTACACTACATTGATGATGACAGCGTTGATAGGCAACAAAAAGAATGCTTACGCTGCCATGTTGGGGATAGATGTGCTTCGTTGCGTTTCTTTGTTCGTCGCTTGCGTTCTGTTGAGACGTCTTGGTCGCCGGCCGATGGCTATATTCAGTAGCGTATGCACAGCCATCTCACTCATAGCTCTAGCTGCTTATTTATATATGTTTGATTTTAATGTTATCAGCTATTTATCGCCATACGTGTCCTTAGGCTTGATGGCATTTTATATGATAGTCTCCAATTTGGGTATTGTGCCGTTACCGTGGAATATGGTGGGCGAGCTGTTTGCCACTTCCACGAAGGGCATCGGATCTGGTATCAGTGTGATGATGACGTCATTGACGTTCTTTGCCACAGTGAAGACAGCGCCAGCGTTGTTCGAGTCAATAGGTTACCATGGCACGTACCTCTTTTATGGTACTGCGACTTTATTAGGTACACTATTCTTGATTATTTGGTTGCCAGAGACTAAGGACAAAACTTTACTTGAAGTTGAAGAATACTTTAGGCATGGGAAGGCCGGGAAGACGAAAGAAAGTGAATTGGCTCGTCTAGCTCATGTTTGATTAGCTCCACATGCTATTAAACTATATACTCGTATAAATAGTGATTATGACATTGTAATGATTACAACATTGTTAGAATAAGTAGTGGGTGAAGAATGATATGGATGGCGCATGGCATACATGTCAATGATTTATAATCAATTAACGTGATATTCTATGTGACCTTAGGAAATTGTAATGTGAGTATAGATATAAAGTGATAAAATATATATAAGTTGGTTTGTGAGTTTTTACGTCATACAAATCGATGGTCCCAATTAAAAATGTCGGTAGTGCAATTTTAGGAATATGTACTATTCTACACCGTTAGATTGGCGATATTTTGAGCTGTTGTAAATTTGAAGCATGTACTACAAGTAGTTTAGTTTTAATACCCAAAACTAACTTCTATCTTCTCTCCTGAACATGTTCCGTTTTGTAGATCCAACTTTCTTAATAGGGACCATCGAAATATAATATTTTGTAATAATGTAGCTACAGTCCACAAGTGAGTAGAATACTCATACAGTATGTACGTACTTGTAGGGGAAGGTAAGATTTTTTTAAAGACATGACGACCCTGATTGTTGATTTCAAAACATATATTTTTAGCCCGAAGCAGAAGAAATTTACAACTAAAACAGAGTTTCCTCTGTTTTATCTAACTAATAACGAGTCTAATGATGTTCATTTAAACTACAGGAAGGTATGGCATTATCTTGAGAGATTGTACTTAAGTTTAGGAAAGATTCCAATATTCTTTCGTAACTTGATTTGTAGAGCGATTCTATTATGATTGAATTGCAATAGCAACAGCCGAATTTGTCCCCAGGACGCTTAGTATAGATGTAAACTTGTATATAGAAGCGCCATCTCTTTCTATGGCAGGTGTCAGAGGAGTAAAGTCTATCCAACTAGAAATTATTTCCTTTTCACGGCACGTTTCTATCTCTGCATCGCCAGAAGAAGCAAACTTAGTTAGTCAACGGTACTATCTTAGGCAATATAATAGAGATGGCGCTTCGAGACAAAATTATCCATTAATACTAAACCTACTAGACATAGACCTCCATTGTGAATGTCGCTGTAGATCTTCGCTCTAAACTTCCCCCGGACAGCGAAGTGGCAAGACATAAAACGCGCTGTGATTTGTTGAAACAAGCTGATTCGCACGAGGCGTGACATAACAGCCAATCAGAGTGCGTATTAATTCTATGTCGAGTCTTATTTGACGCGCGTGATTTGCCTGCTGATGTCACAATGGATGGAAAGATTTTCTCCCGGTAAAGCAGTCTATATGTCATAGCATAAGAGCAGACATTGTATGGTCTGATTACAAAGTATTTATTATTAATCGCAATAGAATTTGTATGAAAGAAAACGTGTATGTATGTTTTTGATTTGCAGTATGATAATGTTAATTGATTGATAACCTAGAGAGTGTTACAGAGATCCCAGTTATTATAAACAGTAATCTATGTAAATGGTTTAATGTTACGACCAAATAAATGATTGTACATAATATGTTTATTTGTTGCATAGATATTGTGTGAAATGTACAAATTACTGCGTGTAAAGGGACCTCGAGCAATGGTCTCTGAAAACTTTGTTGGGCTCGTCAACATGAATATGAGCAACATTTACCTACCTGCCTTTTTTATAAAAAAACTTTGTTACTATTTTTTAAAGCTCGTCAATCGAATTTTGCACTAAAACACTACCAAATGCAATACAGCGTTCTCAGAATCAGGAGATTTTTGAGAAAAATGTAGGTATTTTTTTTGTACATATTTTATGTTTTTACCTACTACTGTTATTAGATATACCTTCATACCTTTTAGAACTCATGGCAGAGGTCGGTGCGATGAGCGCCTTAACTCTTTCCCGGACAGTAAACGCCCGTAGGCGTCATAACAATAAAACATCTATTGTGTCTATTTTACTGTCCGCAAATGAGTTAAAGTAAGAAAATTAAAAAAATAACTTTGTAAAAAAAACTCAAAAAATTAACTTACGATATAGAGCAATTATTTTATAATATTCACGGAAATTGTTCTTCAGACTGAATCAGATGTGCAATGGTTTGCAACGTTTATTCATTATCGCGTTGTGTGTATGGACATGTGCAGTACACTCTTACTTTAGCATATGTAAATATTAAGTTAATGATAATTGTTGTGATAAGATTTTGTATCGGCCTTTTTATTTAACATTTCAACACAAATGTAACGAATTATTTCATTTTATCTAGCGCGCATAATTTTGATTATTTATGTTAAACTTTTGTGTTCATAGATCTCTTTATGATGTTAACTTAATACAATACATTATAAGGCATAATACTCTGTTTTATTTATTTTTATTACCACAAGAAACCGTAAAGTTATCCTATAGGTAAAACTTTCGACTTAATTTAATCGAGAATCGAGGAATTTGGGAGCGACTGTAGTATAGTTATTGGGAAATTTGACTTGTAATGATTGTGGGTTCGAGTCCGATTTCAAATTAGGCGTCCTTTTCATAGGCGTTGTCCACAATGTGCTGTAAGAGTTGAAGGAACATATCTTGGTGAAATCCGCATCATAAGGTGTGTGAAACATGTATAACGTCGATAGGCCCTCTATCAAGTGGGGTTAGATGCGCTTGCTGAATTGTGGGCATTTGCTAAGCAACTGTTGTTGTCACTTTCACGTCGGCAATGAAAGAAGGAGGGAGAAAAGCTTGTTAAAATTGAGCAATTCTTATTTTATTTCTAATTGAGTAATAACAACAGTAGTTACGTAATAAATAGCTACATATGTTTGAAAGTATTTCGTGTAACGTATAGCTAGCTACCAGCTAAAGAAACTTGATACCAGAAACTGTTTCTGTCACTTTCTGTCATTTGTGCAGAATATAGCAATACCTACCTACCAGGCGGTTTTGTTTTTACCTAAACAAAAATAGTATAAAGTACTATTTTTGGTCTCATAAAGCTTTTCTTTGAGAGCTTCTTACACCTTAGGTCATGAACATGGCGCGATGTTTAACCTAATGGTATTCTAAATCTAAGAAAGTAAACGTATAGTGGTAACGCGTTAACGTTACGTGTCAATGGAACATACTTAGTATCATAGCACATTCAAGGCGTGGTAGAGAGAACCTTTGGAGTCTATGATAACTTCTAGGCCAAGTCCAATCCGATAAAAGCTGATACAATGTCCAAAACCTAAAGAGCTATGGCGAACGATTACCTAATTACTTATATCCGGACACTAAAGTAATTATATAGTGTATATAGCGCTTATTTCAAAATAGCGTCTGACGATTACTTGACTAGTAATCGGGAGGTCGCATGTTCGAGTCCGGTTACTGGATTCGTAACAGTGGTACTCTTTTACAGAGCCTATGTGCACAACGCAACGCTCGTACGGTGAAGGACAACATCGTGGTGAAACCCGCACACCGCATGGTGTGTGAACCCTGTGACGGTGATGGGCTCACCCCCTGTCTGTTTGGGATTAAAAAGCGTGACATGTATTATTTAAAAATATTTTTCTGTGAGTAAAATAGTAATAGCATGAGTGTAATACAAAGACATTTGACACGGTTTTTTCTACAGTCGTTGTTTTCTCGGTAACTGGTGGTATTAAGTAATTGACATATTGTAGAATTAGTGAATACGGCAATTGATAATAAAATAAATAATTACAATTTGATACTTTAATACGTAACTGATAAAACAGAGACTGTTAAAATAATTCATGTCAAATATTTTCACACTACACCTATGAATTACAAGCTTAATAAAATAAATTGTTTTTGAAATACTAATGCTAAATATTATTATCAAAGTTCTACATTTACTTTAGGGTGCTTTAGGTTTATTTTTGACGCATATTTTTCACTCACGTGTGTCTTATGTTTTTATGCTTGAAGCATTGGTAACATGTGTTATGATTATGTGACTTAAAAAAAAGTGTAGAGAAATTATTACAATTAGAAAAAGAAAAAAATGTCTTCACGCCTTTTAATCCCAAAGCGGAATAGGCAGAGGCACTTGCTAAGTAAAATTCAAAATACCATTATACAAAATAACCATTAGTAGCCGGACTCAAACCTCCTGGTTGCAACTCAAGACCAAGTAGACCTCAGACGCTCAAATTACAAAGCATAGAATTTAACATGAATGCCAGGAAAGCCTATTTCACTAAAAACGAGGAGTATTATAAAAAAAAAATCTGTCAACGATAGTATACGAAATAGATGAAACTAAGTTTAGTATAAGTATTTTTTATTGAAGGAAACTGCTCATTGATCACAGTTAAAGAAGGATTATACCCTTAGAAATAAGATACTTATTGCAGGACGTCCTTGTGTTAGTATTTTAAGTCTCATAGCTTAAACACTTTGACCTCTTACTATCAGGTCAGTGGTCCCTACCTCGCCTACCTACGGGACCAACCTCGGAATCAGTAGGCCGAATTTCTACAAGCTCATTAATTAAACTGTAAAAAAGTGTCTTCGTACAGTTTGTATTGGTACAACTGTAGTTTATTATATGTTTTTCTAATTAAAGTTATTATAAATGTTGTTTCTGACTATTTAGAGATCTAATGTTGTCAATTTCATGGTTTGTTATGTAGTTTTCACGAGATTAACGAGCAGATAGAGAAAATTATTTTTCGAGGAGTACACACGGATGTGAGAGACAAATGGCTAGCCAAAAGTTACACACAAGAGTTTAAAAATACAGGCCTTAATGTCGAAAGATACAAATGAAATATGATGTTTCGTTTTGCTTCTAAAACAATTTAATTTTAGCGTAGATAAGACGGACACGACATCTTCACGCGTCACTCGAATAAAAAACATAGTTCAAATACCTAATAATTATTAATTAGTTACTCTAGTTCTCTTATCTGTCCAATAGAAAAAAAATATTTTTTCACCTTGAATAGGTCTTACGTATTATTATACCTACAGATAAATGTATGTTAAGGTCTCATTTATTTATATCATTACGGAAATCTATTTTTACGATCATGAAAATATGCTTATAGACACGAAGAATTTTTTTATCCATTGTCTGGTTTGATTACAATTCTGGTCGTCGACCAAAATTGTCTTAGAAACAATGTAGGACTCGTCGAAATTAATAAATTTTACAACGACTATAGTACTTAAATACAAAAAAATCATCTTCAAAAAAATTCTAATCGGAAGAAGAATTACGTTTTGCATGAGATTTTAATTCGTTTTTTACAATTGTCGCGAATAGTTAAAATTGCTAATATTGACGAGCCTAACAACTGTTCCAAGACGTCGGCGTGACGAATTGGGTCCATTTACACGCAGTATATGGGCTTAATTATCTACAGCAATAAATATTTAGAAGAAATAAACGTAGATGATTTCTTTAGGTACGGAAGTAGAAGTTACCTTATAAATCTTCAAAATACGACGGCAAAAGTGGACTGTCCAGATAAGCAGCCTTCCATGCACTGGGCTACATCACATTCCCCAAAGACTGTATTAGTAATCTCAGGGCTAAATTTTAGCACCAAGTTTTTAATGACCCAACATTGCATAAGCGCCCTTATGTAATGCAGGTTAAAATTCTAAATTACCGAATATCACGTCAGGCTTAGGCAGTTTATTTGGTTAGGAGGTCTATAAATAATGTTTTGGCCCAGTTTCACTCACTGTACTTTTTTTTATGTTCTAATTGTGACTAGGTATTGAATAGTCTAGTCTAGCCGTGTAGTAAATCCAACTTTTTCCGTAAGAGGCGACTGAGGGAACTCTCCAGAGGACGGGACGAGCAGCGCTTTCTGTGAGTTAAACCACAACATCACTGCGATTGCCAACCCGCCAAGTATGGCGGTTATTGGAATCTCACCGCCAAATTATGATGGAAATCATAGGGCGAGGCCCACGTCCAGCATTGGAATTCATGCGGCTGATAATGATGATGATGATTGAACAGTTTTAATACGCCAGGTAGGGGTAAGGTGTCTCAAAGAGGGTCATTCAGGACCCGGATGTTATCTCAGCACTTGGTAGAGACGATCCCTCGCGAGGGTGCAGTATGGATGCATGAGGAAGGCGTGAGTGGACACATCAATGTCCCCCGAGGAGGAGCCGCAAGAGCCCGACCGCTCGTTGAGGAATAATGTTGATCCACCCAAAGATACTCAGTATCCGCCCTGCAGCAGCGACTGCGACATTTAAAGACAGTCAGGTTTGAAACTAAACCGTCTTGATCCCTGTAGCGCATGTTGGATAGCTTGGATAGCACAACCACATTCATGCTAGGGGATACATCGTTGTAGGTGGTCAGCCAAAATTTGCTTGTATCACTTGACACTCTACTGATACAAGAGTATTACAAGTACAAGCTGTTTGTTTCAGTTTCGGTAATATTATGTACCTAATGTTTATTGCAGAAAATGATCACATTTTATCTGTCATACTTAATAAATAAAATAAATATTTTACAACAACACACACATCGCCTTCATCCCTTGTTGTGTATGTTTACTTAAATATATTTTTTTTGTCATTGAAATATATACTTATATAAATAAATATAATAAGACTTATCTGTCAAAATTACATTAAAATATACCAACAAGCTGTGGTTTAACGTATACACTACCTACATATGTAGAAGTAACTGGGCCCTTCAAATTAAGGTAAAGGCAGTCGAGGTTTTAAAATCTTGTTTGGGCAAGTACCTCCTTGGTCGTGTACTTCACACAGGTAGGTAGCTTTTAAAGTAGGTTTACGCATTGACGTGTATGGTGATTGAAAAAAAAACTAGCCCAATTCTTGGACCTGCTTAGCCACTTTATAGAATGGACAACTTTTTGATCACGTTTTAAAGTAATGTTTAATGTATTGGTGATTTACTATATTCTATTTTTACATTTGAAAATAACTTTATTAGTAAGTGTTACTAACTTGCAAGCACTTTGACTTCACTAATGACAATTTGGATCTACCTCTAGTTTTCTGAGAATAAATGTTACTATTATTAGCTGGGTACTGAGCAACGTTTACGAGGTGTAATGTAACACGTTACGTAACGAGTATTTGTGCAGTCAGTACATAGTGTCGCCGATTTTAGACGTGTTCGCATGTGTAACATGTTCCATATTAACGTTACATTACACCTCGAAACGACCTTTATACATATAATGACGATCAATCAACAGTAAATAGATAAAAAAATATCAGTCTAATATTTGATATTATATGTATAATCGGATATTATCTATAGTTCACCATAGAAGGTCTTCGGTTCGATCCATGGAGACCACGTTGCATAATTAATATTACATTAATATTATCGGAATTTTATATGTATTTAGTAAACAAACATTTTAATAACATAGTAACTTTATCGCTAAGTGTAACTGTAGAGTGGCCATTATTCTGTTAACAAAAGGGTCATAGTTCCTGTTCCACACTTTAAACACTATTAATTACGAACACAAACATGACAATGTTAATATTAGTAAACACCATTTTACAGGTGATAAAACAGTAGTCATTTCACGGTACGTTTGGCAAAGGCAAGTGGCACGCGCAAGGCACAGTCAAGAAAAGAAAATAACGTTTTGACACTTCAAGTGAACCAATTGAAAGTATTATTCATTGGTTTACATTCCTATAAAAGTATAGGTCTTGATATGTTGGTAGAAGTGCAGTTTGGTCTATGGCTATTTCTTCCTGTACTGACACGTGCATCATTTCAAAATTTCAAATGATTCGCGAACATCTGTGACAAACTTTTTTCATCGGCGTTCCATTTTCAGCCAGTGGTTTTTCTAGTAGTTTTTTTCCGAACTATGGTTTTTTTTAGCTATGCTCAAAATTCCCACGTTGGGAACGCGACGGCTTTTTGCTTAGCCAAAAAAAAAACACGTTTCTGAACGCATCTGGTGGATGATGGAATCTTATTTTGGACGTGCTGTTTATGAAGTGGAGTGCCAGGAAATGTTTTGAAAACAGGAAAAGATTGAGATACATTGCTTTACTCTTATGTGACTTAATGTGTCGTATGGAAGTGACAATCAAGTTTTTAGAACTTTAGTATGTGAAGTGACAATGTTTATTTTATGTACAAAAAGTATTTCTTCTCCTGAAATTCTGAAATCCTTTTGAAAAGTAAAACTACGTCGAACATTATCGTTTTACGCACAATAGGTAAATATTTTATGATTAACTGTGTGTATTTCAACAGTCATCCACAGACGGCTAAGATTCGAAGACGTGAAAAATATTGGTCAACTCGTTCATCGGGAATAGAATCCGCGACTTTCAACTGCAAACGCCACTTGGCAATATGTAAACTGGCAAACAGCGGTAAGTTTGTATGAAGAGGTGATTTTTTTTCGTTTCTGACATAGGCTTCCTTGGGGAAAGTAGTTTGGTATACGCCAAAGTTTTTGATTTAACGTTGTATGTACCTACATATATATATATATGTATATATAGTCTTATCCTCACGAAACAATAAATGCAAATTAGTAAAGTAAAATGAAGTAAAAACAATCAAAGTATCTGCAACAAGACTGGAACGCAGCGACAGGATTGTATGTCTAAGATACTATCATCATCAGCCACATAACGTCCACTGCTGGACGAGGGCCTCCCCCAATGAGATCCGTCATTTG
>SJJU01010573.1:0-25288 GCA_012932125.1 Conopomorpha cramerella | reverse complement strand
TCCAAAAAAGAATGAGGACTCGACACCCCATCAAAGGTCACATTCCACTTAGTGAGACTCTTGACCGCGGAGCAATCACTCAACTCAGCTGTGTGCGCCAACACAGGAGCCTCATGCTTGTCCCCGACCATTAGCCCCTCCAACTGAACACCTACTGACCTCACCTTATCCTTAAGGGCAGACAAGACATTGTCATCCGTTCCCTCTGAAGGAATTCTGTCCAACCTCAAAAGGAGGTGACAATACAGGGCTCTAACTCTCCCGAACAAATACCTTTCCTTTTTTCTGGTATATTGTTTTATTTTAACAATCAATTCACCTACCTTTTCGGTGAGAAGTGGAAGCTCCAACTCAGATTGGTGCTCCAACCCTGCCAGGTCCTCCAGCTTGAAGTCCTTCAACAGCGGCTTGAGCTGTTGTCTTAACTTCTGCACAGTAGCCTCAGGGGCCTCGTCTCTAATCATAACCTCATACTCCAACTCATCTTTCAAAAGGTAGTGATAGTACACTGTATCTAGGTCCATTATTATATATGTATATATTTTTTAATTATTTCAAGGAAGCAATCACCCTCACAATATGCAGTATAGCTTAAAATTTAAATATCAGACATACAGCTAAGTACACATCCCTACATATATATTTTTTATATCGCCTGAAGTGTAAGTAATTTAAAAAAAATCAAACATGGATGTATTCAATTACCACTTGAGTATGACCTTCAAGGAAGCAGTAAGCCCCACGTTGGGCGCCATTTGTCAGGGTTCCCCTTACTGAGACCCGGGGGACCCGAGCAGGAAATATGAAATAAAACCACAGTTCCCAGGGTTGTGGTGTTTATTTAAATTTAAACATTTATTGTCTATACAGTTGACCTCAGGGTCGGAGTACGTGGTTACTGCTTCCTTGAATATATGATGGGTATCAATTCCTAATTTTTAAATTTGTTTAGACCTTATTTCTCTACCTGCCGAGATGAGCCTTGGAATACCTCCTCGCGGACAGCCGGCGCAGTGGTGTCCGGGGAGAGGGCCCTCCGCCTCTTTGCAGTGGTCCCAGTATTCAACGCAACGTGGCGTTGAGACCGCGTTACCAACAAAGTATCTGTTAGCTATAACATGTGTGATCCCTGGAAGGAAAAGGACAGGTTATATTGGCCCTCCTTCATAGAAATTATACCAGCATAAGTACCAGCATAAGATTACACCGTATTTCTTACCTCCCAGCCCACACCTAGCCTTCTAAAACGTATAAGGTTAACAATAACCTTTTGGCCACAACGTGCGCACTGTAGGAAGAACAAAGACATTCGTTAGATTTATGGAGGATTTACAATACGGCAATTCATATCGAAAAACACAAGGAATACCTTGGGAT
Source organism: Conopomorpha cramerella (assembly GCA_012932125.1). NCBI lineage: Eukaryota > Metazoa > Arthropoda > Insecta > Lepidoptera > Gracillariidae > Conopomorpha > Conopomorpha cramerella. Next base: position 23,911 of record SJJU01010573.1, on the reverse strand, counting down.
CTTACCAAAAAAACGGGACAGAATGCTCCTGCGCACTTGGTTGGCACGACACAATATTGATTTTCCTGACAATCGAATTCTTTCCTGGAACAAGATGAATAGTCGGTAATCTGTCGTTTGTCCACAAAGGTTCTCTTATTTTCTCAGCATTTCCTAAATGCCTTACCTTTAAACAAATTCTAGGCAGCTTGGTGATTGCGTAAGCCTCCGCCCTGGACGGCAGAAAATTTTGCAATGCCGGCGTCACTCCCTTCAATCAGCTAAACTGACTCCCGTGATTGACATCGGCACCTTACTTTATTGACAAACGACAGACCAAGGAACCGACCCCTAATGCCAAACTCCGTTTGTTCCGTAAATATTTCATTTCCAAGTGCAACGTTACACCCCACCTAACTCATTTTACATGTTCAAATCGGCCTCCTGGGGCGTACTGTTCTAACGGTGTCCAATTGTGCCGTTGGACTTTCGTTTTCTGACATTGTACGCATGCTTTAGTCCATAATCCTATGTCCCTATTCATTGAGGGCCAAAAAAACTTTTTTGCTATCATAGCTCTAGTAGTTCGAATCCCGGGATGGCTTATGTTATGCGTTGCCACGAACACATCAAACCTGAATTATGGTGGAATATATGATCTTTTTAATTCAGTCGAAGTTTCACATAGAACTGTACTATTTCTGCCTGGTAGGTTAAACGGCTTAAATTTCAAATGTTGTTTGCCTAATAAGACGTGCAATTGTTCGTCAGTCTTTTGCGCTTGCGCAACTTCCTCGAAATTTATCGAATTAGGACAATGTATTGTTGGCAGTGTATGCATTGTTTCGACTACGCGCGACAACGTGTCAGCAACTATATTGTTTTCGCCTCCCACGTGCCGGATGTCGGTCGTGAATTCGCTGATGTATTGTAACTGCCTGACCCTTCTAGGAGTTTCCTTATCGCTAGCTGTTCTTTCAAATGCAAAAGTTAGCGGTTTGTATAAACTACTAAATCCCTACCTTCAAAAAGTTTTCTAAAATGTTGTATAGCCGCGTAAACTGCTAAAAGTTCTCTGTCATATGTTGAATACTTTTGTTCTGCCTGTGTCAGTTTTCTTGAGAAATATGCAAGTGGAACAAATTTCCCTTTATTTTTCTGTTGTAATACTGCCCCTATGCACTTATCGGAGGCGTCAGACATAATTGAAAATGGAATGTCACTTCTCGGGAATGCCAAAATGGCTGCGTTTTGTAATTCACGTTTGCACTGTTCAAACGCATATTCTGCTTCCGGTCCACTGTACCGGCGAGTTATCCCGATTCTTGGCCTTTACAAAATACTTAGTAAGCTCTGCCTGATAGCCCGCTGCTCCTGGCAGATGCGCTCTGTAAAAATTGACCATTCCTACAAAACGTCGTAACTGTTCCACCGTTTGAGGTTTTTGAAATTCCGAAATAGCTCTAACTTTTTCTGGTAACGGTTTGATTCCCTCTTTCGATACCTCGTAACCTAGGAATTCTATTTTTTCCTGACCAAAAGCGCATTTACTTAAATTTATTGTGATCCCGAATTTACTGAGCCGTTCGAATACCAAATTTAATTTCGCTTTGTGATCCTCCACGGACGTACTAGCTATTAAAATATCATCTAAATAACAGAAAAGGAATGCGTCATCTCCTTCTTGCTGACATTGTGAGTTCGTGAACAGTCCCTGTAAGACTGTGTTATACATGAAACGCTGAAAGGTTTGCGCGGCATTTCGAAGTCCGAAGGTCATACACGGAAATTCATATAACCCAAAGGGCGTAGTAATAGCTGTTTTCTCTACATCTTCGGGAGCGATTCTTATGTAATGATAAGCCCTATTTATATCTATCCTGGAAAACACGTTTTTTCCTGCTAGTATGTATGTAAAATCTAACAAATGTGGAATTGGATACCTATCTGGTTTTGTAACCGCATTCAAGGCCCGATAGTCTCCGCAGGGGCGCAAGTTTCCGTCCTTTTTAGGAACCACGTGCAATGGGCTCGCCCACACACTCTGACGGACGGCAAATACCCATTTCCTGCATGTTACTGAATTCTTGACGTACCTTCTTATAACGGTCCGGCGGCAGCGGTCTAGCCCTTGCATACACCGGTGGTCCCTTCGTCTCGATGTGATGGAGTACGTTGTGTGCGGGAGGTTGCTTAAAAGAAATTGGTCGCGTGAGATCTGGGAATTTTTTTAACATCTCAAAATAAGGGTGAGATTCATTGATTGTATAAACAGCACTCTGCTCAATTTGGACTGCTCTAGCCGGTACTGTGAGACTTGTTACGCTATCTACTAGTTTCTTAGCAAATAAATCGACCCTTAGCTTATAGTGGTACAAAAAATCAGCCCCTAATATAGGTTGACCCACTTCACATACAACAAACGCCCATTTGAATGATCTACGTAAACCTAAATTTAGACTTAACATTTTTGTACCGTAAGTCTTAATGGTTGTACCATTTGCAGCATATAATTCATATTTTTGAGCAGGCATACTACTTCTTGCGAACCTTCTGGGCAACACTGATACCACAGCCCCTGTATCTACTAAAAACCGCGTACCTGTAATTTTATCCATGACGCTGAGGCGGTGGTTTTGTTTTTGTATGCAGTCCCCCGCCGATGACTGCACACCCTCTAGTTTTCCTGCACCTTCCAGCTGCATGGTTGTACACACTTGTACGCCTTCTCTCGAAATCGGTAGTGGAAAAAGCACAGCCTGTCTTGATTTTCTGCTCTTCTGCTTCTTGACGTGGATCTCGCTGATCTCCAGCCACTTCTGAACGTTGCCCGTCGGCCCCTTGACTGTTCTCGACCTCTAGGTCGCTCTAAGGTTGCCAATCTTTCACTTATTTTCGCTATTTCTTCTTTCCATGAAGAGTCACCTCTATCTTCTTTTTTTCCCGACAGTGCCACTTCTGCTAATTGTCCAGCTCTCACATTTTCCATAATTCTGTCAGCCACTTCTGCTTGCTTACTGGTCTCCTTAGACTCTACGACTGCTAATACACTTCTTACTGCCGCTGGTAAAAGATTCTGCCATAAAATGGTTAGTGCTGCATCTCCAACTTTTCCTCGAGCTAGCTCTTGCATTTTCCTTAAGAGCTGTGAGGGCTTTTGATCTCCGAGGCCCATTTCTCCTATTAACTTCTGTATTTGTCTGCTTCCTGACTCCTCGTAAACTTGCAGTAAACGTTCTTTTAATTTCTTATATTTTTCTGTTTCTGGGGGGTTTTCTAATATATCCAACACCTGTTGTATTGTGTCCTTTCCCAACTTTGCTATGACCAGGTTATACTTTGCCTGATCGGATGTGTGTTGTGGATCTACAATGGCTTCGTACTGATAAACCATGCCTTTGGTTGGTCTGTCCAGAAGTCTGGTAGCCGCGTCGATAATGATACCGCGGCCACATTCGTGTCTTCCATTTTAATATTCTTCGAATCCCCTGATAGCTGATCCTTTTCCATGGTCTTCCGAACTCACTCACTCACTATAGAGTTTTTTATTTTATTTATTAAAGTTTATTTAATAATTAATCCAGTAGCAGCGTTTACTATGATAACCCCTAAATAGATAGCCCTAAACCCCTAGATAGCCTTTTTTTTTGTTTTTGTTTTCCAGTCTACCCAAACCTGGAAATATAAGGTTTAAAATTCTGTGATTGTTTGCTAGAGTAATTTTACAGTGTAGGTGCGTAATTTTATGTACAAACTATTGCTGTCAACTGCTATTATGATTACATTTGATAATGCATTCTTATAATTCATTCTTATCATTCTTACTAGTTCTTTCTTTAATATAAAGCCGGCTAACATTTTGGTTGTAAATAATATGCACTAATTATTTATTTTTAATAACTTTGCATGGCGAGTAACAAACTACCATATTGACTTATTATTGTAACTAAATTATTACCTATATTTACAATTCAAAACTACATTAAAATCAAGTCAATTTACCTACCTAATAGGTGTAGATATAAGAATTAATGCACTGACCTTTTTCCATTTTTCTGGTGATTTATTCACTCCACTACCTATGGAGTTAATTAAAGTGGCCAATTGCTACACATTTGATCTGACCTAATACGACCTTGGGTCCCCGGCTGTGGTTTTGTAAGATCACCATTCCTACAATAACATAGGTACCCAGGTATTTCAATTTATTCTAAATAATTATAATTATTGAAGAAATAGATATCTACGTACCTTTCCATAAACTCAATTAACGCTGCAAACTGCTGAGGACTTGCTCGTTGTCTTTCCATTTAGGTATTTTGTCAATAAATATTTCGTATTTATATAGGTTAGTCACGACACTTAAGTATTACGACTTTAGATGCACAAACCGCATTGACACACATTTCTGCGATTCCGATGTTTATAAACACATGAAAACACTTGAAAAAACCCCGCGCCAAGAAACAATAAATTAAGTTTGAAGTTTGAGATCGCTCCTGCCATAGATAATTCTTTGTATTATCGACTGTCACGATAGACGCGGTGTTTTCGACAGTAGTTGCAACGTGTCTAGCATCTTTCGATAGAAAACGCTAAGGCGTTCACGACAATAGAAATAGAATAGAAAAGTGTCGCTTGCCATTTGTCTAGACCTACTGTCCAAAAGTGCATCTCTTCGTTTGTCATAGCTCCGATTGTCTGGAAGTTTATCCTGGGTTCACATTGTAAGGTCGTTCTCATCATATCACATATATCAGTAAACTGCTCAGCATTGAATTCATGAGTAACGTTACACGTTTGTGGTAGCGCATTCCATACATTGTTTTCTAAGTGCTCTAAGCACATTCTCACTCCGTTTGGAATATACAGGGTGTTCCAAAAGTCGACGTCAGGCCGGAACCGGATGGTAAGGCAACTCACACCAGTTATCAGAAAAATATAAAAAAAAATCTGGCCAAAAAAATCATGGGCATTTAAAAAAAAAAAACAGAATTTCTACAACCTGCATTAGTCTTTTGACTCCTGTTGCCACAAATCTTTAGATTTCCAATATTTTTTTTTGTTATGTGACCCTGAATAGTGCCTCTGTTTATTGACATCAAAACTTTAAAACGAACTGCTCCAGTTCGGATGAAAATTAGACGTTTTAAAAAAAATAAATTTAAAAATAACCAATTTGCTCAGATTCAACCGACTGTACTGAAAAAAAAAATGTACTACGCAAGTCTGACAAGTAACGTCAAAAGTTGCCCTCCGGATCATTAGTACAAGTAACCCGAATATGTGTCATTAGTACTACCAGTTGGGAAAACGACCATTGACTTTTACGGGTAGTACTAGCGACCGCAATAGTAGCATAACTTGAGGTAAGTGGGGGTATGTTCGATTAAAACAATAATATTATTTATTTATATATTTCCGTCAGTAAACAAATTGACCAAGACCGATATAGATAGGGACGACAACTACATTTGCATATCGTATTATATTCGTTTGTAGCTGGTAATTGGAAACATTAATGTACTTACCGTTATTTTTGGAAAATTTGCGTTCGTGGGGCTAACGCAATTTTTCCAAGAATAGCGGTACGTTAATTTCTCCAGTCACAAGTTGCATTTGTACTTGTTGTATGTATGCACTACGTTTCAACTCATGGTTTGACCTTTCCTTTTCTGCATTTGATGATAACGCATTTACAGTATTAAATTTAGCATCCTTCTGAAGAACCGTTAAGAGACGTTGGACGTCTTTTAATTTTTTTATTGAATTGTCCATTCCAGCCCTCACATACATTTGTAGACCGATGTCGCTCGCCAAAATTACACCATGTAGATTTCTTGGGCATCCAGTATTTCTGAACATAACAAAGAAATACTTGTATGTTGTTGTCAGTTTTTCCTGAAACTTTACTTTCATCTGTTATATACTTGAAACCTTCTTCAATTTTCTCTTCCGGCAGAAGAGGCAAAACCATGCATAAGCTTAGGAATTTGTTGCGAAAGTAATGAGTGTTTTTCGTTGCCCTCTTAATGATTTGTAGCGCTTTAGCTTTTTTAATCAGCTGATTTTGAAAATGAAAGAAGCAGCCGTGATGTCTGACTTCAGGAAATAATGTTTTCAACGCTGTGTTAGGTGCCTGTTCAAAATCAGTAATAAATTTATTCGGTTCCCATTCTGGAATTTGGCTTTTTATTATTCTAAACATAATTTCGTAACAAGCTTTGGTTTTTTTGCCATAAGTACGTAAATTAACGGGATAACATTATTTTTCTGCTCGTTACTGCCCAAGTCACTAAAAAGAACATAAAGTTGTTGAAATGGTTTTGGACACATCTTATAGGTTCCATCATCGAAAAACACCTTCCCAATTTTAAGAAGCTCTCGACCTTAATTTGATGCAAATATTAGCATACGATTAGTTTGATCTTCATAATCCCCGAGACGAAAATCTTTGAAGGCAGGCGGTACTTCAACACTTTCTACATCTTTGAAAACAAGTTTTTTTACTCCTTCATTTTTCTTCACATCACTCCCCTTAAAAAAAAAAACAAATATACCATATGTTTGTTACAAAAAGAAAAATACAAAAATTACCAAAAAACTAAATTACATATAACGGCACATAGATATACACAGAACTAAATATCGGCACGAAACACACACGGGAGAACCTGCTCTTTTACAATTTTTTTTCATCCGGAAATCCATGAATTTGGCGGCCCCAAGAACAGGAAACTAATCAGGGAATATCAGGCAATCTCCAATGATCGACCATGTTTCTTGTACTTCTGGATCTTCGAGAAGTATTTTGTTTTCTGGTCGCTTCTTTTTGGTCTAAAGGGCGTTGTCGTTATTTAAGTACATCGGTCCTTTGAATATTGATTGCCCATGGTGCCTTTTTTCGGAGTTGGAAATCTAATGTGATTTGATGCTTCGATCCTCGGTATTTATACTGTTGAATCTAAATTAAACCGTACTACTGGTTTGATGATTCTGCCTGTTCGTGATTTCGTTCCGGGCCGCTACGTGTGGCGGCGGCGCCGGCCGCGGCTGCTGGCCGAGCCGCAAGCGCGCACCCAGCTGCTGTCGCAGGCGCCGCTCACTCGGGCTACGCGGACGCTCAATAAAGTCGCGGACATGATAGATATATTTCATTGCTCACTGAGTGAATTCACAAAGGTCACAATTGGTGTATTAAGCGCATAGATTAGGTCTATTATAATAATGTTCGAATTTTTAAATTGTTAAATGGAAATAATGTATTTTATTTATTATGCAATTTTTATATTATTAATATTATTTTTATAATTTTGTGAATGTTTAATGATTGTTAAATGCACTTTGAATGTATCTACTATTACGATGTTACCGCATTAGGTCCACCCTGTCATGGTAATGTTTGCATATTTAAATAAATAAATAAATATTTTAATTTATATGACGGTTAAATGTAAAAGAGTGAGTCTTTTTTTCTTTTGCTTAGTAGGTACTAGAAATTTTTATTAAACATTTTAAACTTACAATTAGGAAACTTTTTGAAAACCCTGTTAATGCACCTTACAAAATGTATTTTACAAACAAGATAAGTTATTAGCATCAAAATCAGTTGTAGTTGCAGTAGTGTTACACTGACTCATTGGAGAATATTCAGGCAGCAACACCGATGTACTCCAATTCCTTTCAGGAAACTGATTTTGATGCAACGATGATGTTGATGAACTAGATGCCTTGTTACATATAGGTGGACCTAAAGACGGTACAATAACGGGTTGATTCAAAATTTGGCCTACTAAATTTAATACCCTAACTTTAAAATTTCTTTTTGGTTTTTTGTTCATTATTTTTATATCAGGTAAGAGACTTTTAAAAAATTCTTCATCGGATCGAATATTTTTTCGTTGTTGAAAATATTACAAAGCAACAGAGTTAACTTGTGAAAGCGTTGCTTTTTTATTTTTTGTCGTGCGGGGTTCTGGCGTACATTTGTTTGAATTGTCGGATAACGGTATTGGTGGTGATTCTGGTAAATCTCTAAAATTTAAACTGTCACCTATAAGAGAACCTTCGGTATCAGATAAGTTTTCAGATTCAGATCCATGCTGATGGTGAGTGTAGACTTCCAATAGATTTGCGACTCTAGATGAATGTATCCAAAAATGTTAGGTGGTATGACAGATAGTATGGTTTTTTTGCTTCTCTGCGGAGCCAGATGGAGGAGTTCTGAATTGTTTTACATATCTGCCTCGTATGTTTTTCCATCGATCTTTGCACACAGTAACTGAAAAAATATATGAAAATTACTCCAACTATATACACCAATTATATTTTTCAACAATAGGTACCAGATAACTTGGTGTGTCCCTTACACCGTTGTACAAATTAAGTACAATATTTGCTTAGTTTGAACAACTCATATTTTTTAATGGACTTAATTGTTTACCATAGATACATTTTATTTTGTTTCAGATATTTTGTTACCGGTTCCTCATTTAGTGCTATATCACAATATTTTATAAGAGGAGAGACTACAATCAGAAATATTGTACATGAAACAGCAAAGATTTTATGGAACATGTTACAGCCACAATATATACCCGCACCCACTTCATATTTGTGGACCAATATAGCTGAACGTTACTATAAACTTTGGAATCTCCCTAACTGTGTAGGGAGCATTGATGGAAAACATACGAATTTTTGCACCAGGTAACTGGGGATCTGCTTTTTATATCTATAAAGGACACTTTTCGATGGTTTTATTGGCAGTCGTTGATGCGTTTATTTGTGACAGTAGAAAGAGACAGGCGTGAAGTGTATGTATGTATCAGATAAATTAAGGATTGTAACAGTGAAAACAATTTTATGTTGACACACGATACTTTATTTGAGCAGTAACTTTAACGTAACACAGATTGACACTTATGAGATAGTAGGTAGGTACTCTAATTATTATATGGACAAGTTCCGAAAAGGACCACACTGTGGATGCAATCCGGAAGCAAGTCTATGGGGTACTGAGTAGCGTCACAGTTCCGAAAGCTTCGAAGCTGGGACCGCTGCTGCACACCGACTGCGTGCGTGTGGGTTTATATATGCGATGGCAGGGGGTCGGGGCGCGTGTCGCCCTGCCGCCGCCGCCGCTGAACCTGGAACTCCACGAATCAACGACGTTACAGGATGTTATTAAACTATCAAATTAAGTCTACAATAATTCCACATTCACATACTTATAGGTAGATAAAATACAGTATTATTTGGTTTTTTGTTACTTAATACAACTGTGATATAACAGGGTAAAACAACAAGGTTATATGAAGAACATCTCGCATTCCATCCATGCAGGCAAGCATACTTCACTAATGAATCATCTACACGCGCAAGAATACTTGCCTGATGGTTGTCTCTAAGTTTTTTCCATTCACATTTAGCGGTTTTAACTGAAACGAAAATAATAGAAATTATTAAACCAACAATAAAAAATAATTCCTTTGTTTCAGGTTTTTAGCGACTGGCGACTCATTCAGAACAATAGGCTACAGCTATCGCATGAGTGTAACAACTGTCTCAAGAATTGTACATGATACATGTATTGCAGTTTGGAAAAAATACAGGCCATTTATATGAAAGTACCTTCAAAACAAGATTGGGAAAACATAGCGGAAGATTTTAATAATATATGGCAATTTACAAATTGTTTGGGGGCCATCGACGGCAAACATGTACCTACCGATAAATGTCCACCACTTTCAGGAAGCAAATTTGTTAACTACATTTTTTTTTATTCTATTGTATTACTGGCAGTTGTCGACGCTCAGAAACGTTTTATAATTATTGATGTTGGGTCTATGGGACGTTTCAGTGACGGCGGAATATTGAACGATAGTGTTTTTGGAAAAAAAAATTAACAATGAATTATCTTTACCCGAAGATCGTTCTTTAGATGAACATGGTTTGAGAGTATCCTATGTATTTATAGGATATAAATCATTTGCATTACGCACAAAAATCATTTGCATTACGCACAAATTTGCTATTTTTAATTATCAGCTCAGTAGAGCTCGAAATGTTGTCGAAAACGCATTTGGAATATTATCCGCTAGATGGCGTGTGTATCGACGCCCACTCGAGTGTAGCATTGGAATGGCTGATAACATAGTAAAAGCCACGTGCGTGTTACATAATTATTTATCAGTACAATCATCATCATACTGACAAGCCACTACAGAAGACAATAACAAATTGAGGCGTGTAGAATCAAAAGCAGTAAAGTGCATCCATGTCACATTGACAGGAAACGAAAAAAACGTATTGTAAATCATGTAGTATCAATATGAATATGGTACTTGTTTTAAAAAAAGCCTTTTTTTATCGTGGGGAAATCCGTTATGGATACCCCACCGCTAACGGGGACAGCGGTGGGGTTATGTGGGACTCGCACCCACTAAAACCCCACGGTGACCACTCCCGCGTTATTGCCGGGGCCCCCGGAACAGCCTTAGCCACTACGTCCAATGGTGGCCACCCTGCCGCGCTAGGCCCTCGCGGACCGTCACCGGAATGGGGGCGATCTACGCACCCCCAGCGCACGATGTCGTACGGCGGTAACAGGGTCACCACGCTACCGCCGTCGCCACTCAGGGGCCGTGAATCGCGCGCGAGTCCCCGCCCGCGTGCCACAACCCCTACGCCCTTTCAGTCGCCTTTTACGACAGGCAAGGGAAAACCTCAGTCCTATTCATATTCATATCAGGGAAAACCTCAGCCCGGGACTGCTGGGCACGTTTTAAATAAAGCCGAACACAATAACCTTTTGTTGTTTACCCCTCGCATCATATTTATACCTATTTGCGCCAAAAAAAAAATACATCAGTTTGCTGTCTTTGAAGCCGGGGATACACATGCCTGTAAAACACGACAGTAGCTCGTATGCTAGTTAATGGCATTTACGAGTAACTGGCACACTGCGGATACATTTGCAAGTAATACTGGCATACAAGTTGCGCGCTTGCATGCCAATATTACCGTCGCGTACACACAGGACAGTTCGCGAGAGTCACTCGTACCTACCTATTCTTGCGCGCCAAACATGGAGCGAAGAGAATTAAACAAAATCGTGTTGTTACTAGCAATTGAATGTGTAGCTAAATTAATTAGAGATAAAAAGAAAAAACGAAGACGGGTTTGGGTAAGAGATTGGATTAGCAGAAGGGAAGATTTTGGAGCAAGTAGTTGTCTGCTTAAAGAAATGCGTCAAGAAGATCATGAAGGTTACAGAAACCATTTAAGAATGCTCCCGGAGAAATTTGATGAGTTGTTAGATAAAATTGGGGACAAAATAACAAAGAATGATACTCACATGCGAAATGCCATCCCGGCAAGAACAAAATTGGAAATAACACTAAGATTTTTAGCTACAGGTGATTCATTTGTATCTCTAGAAGCATTGTACAGAGTAGGAAAATCGACGATTTCACAGTTCGTTCCAGTTGTTTGTAGTGAAATAGCTACTGCACTAAAGGATTTTATTAAAGTGAGTAAAACAATTTTTAATTATTAATTATTATTTATTTCAACATAGACATCAGGCATTATTCCAAGCTTGAGATAAAACATTCTGTCCTGATTCTTGACCAAAAGTAATGGTGTTAGTGATTGACTGCGTGGGTGTTGTATGTATGAATCGATCATCGGCAGATGCTGCTATTTCTTCAGAATATAAAGATGTGTTAGAATACGGAGTGGATGGCTGAGAATATGAAGTGAACAATCGAGACCTTTCTGTACTTAGCAAAACTTGAATTTTGGATTGCATATCCAGAGCGTTGTGTAATGGTAGTGATCTTAATTGGGAAGCAATACTTTGTCCGAAATAATAAAACTCATCCTTTTGTATTTCATTTGATCCAGGATTATTGATTGCACTAGCAATGTTTTCCAGCCGTTGAAGTGCAGTTAAAGTTTCATTCTGCTCTACGCGTTTTCTCTTAGTCTGACTAGTTTTATGTGGTCGGTTGACTGCTGCAGTGCGAGAGGAGGATCTCTGGTCCTGGAGAGAGGGTGATGGTACTTGCTCGTTTGTAATGCTTGATTGTGATTGATCGACTGCGACAGTGAATGTTTCGTTGTTTAGTGGGTCGACTGTCTGAAAGGAGGATTGCTGGTCTGATTGCTGGACTGTCTGAGAGGAGGATTGCTCTATTTGAGAGTGTGGAGGTAGTGTTTCTGTTTCAGAGCTTGATTGAGAGGACTGTTGTACCTGTAAAAAAATTTTTATTAAGTGTTGCGGGTAATATTCATGTATTAACTGACATTTTGTTTTCAGATTCCTACAGGGCAGGAATGGAAGGAGATAGAAAATGGATTTCGAACCAAATGGAACTTTCCAGGCTGTATTGGAGCTATCGATGGCAAACACATAAATATTATTGCTCCTGACGACACATCAAATTATTTTAATTATAAAGGAAGTAACAGCATAGTGCTACTAGCATTGGTAGATGACGATTACTGTTTTTCCTATATTGATATAGGATGCAACGGCAGAGCTTCAGATGGAGGAGTGTTTGAAAGATCAGACTTGAAACAAGCACTAGAAAATAATTCTTTAGATATTCCTGAACATTCTGTTATAGTTGGAGATGCAGCTTTTCCATTAAAAAAATATCTCATGAAACCGTTTCCTACCAGGGCCACCCAAAGAGAAAAAGTTTTTAATTATCGGTTGTCAAGGGCTAGGCGAATTGTGGAAAATGCGTTCGGTATTCTTGTATCAAGATTCCGAATTTTTGAATCATTTATAGCTCTAAAACCAGAAAAAGTTGATGTTATAGTATTAGCGGCATGTTCTTTGCACAATTGGTTGCGGAAAACCACTAATAGTTATATCACACAAAGGTGTGTGGATTATGAAGATATTCAACTCGGTACTATTGTTAATGGCTCCTGGCGTGATCACTTACAAACATGTTTACGGAATTTACCAGGAACAAGAAATAATCGATCGTCGAGAGAAGCGATACTTATTAGAAATAGATATGCAGATCTTTTCGTTACAACAGAAGCAGTGCCTTGGCAAGACCGTTTGATTAATATTTTAAACGAATAAATGTAACTGTACAAGTACTTATGTTTAATAAAACTTTTGCGTGAAGTTTTTTTTTACATCCATACGTATATTATAAATGTGAAAGTGCGATTGTTCTCGCTTGTTCGCGCTCATAAAGCCTTTTAATTTGAGACACATATAATTAAAAAGTTCCACAAAACAGGCTCTCATCAGATCACCTTGCTGTCATCCAATTATTACACTGTAGTTGGTGCTAATAAAATAATGTTAAAAGAAAGAGTAGGTACTTACAACAGCTGTTTGGATTGAGTTTCTATATTCGAAACTTTCATTTATAAAATCCATTTCCTTAAACCAAACCAAACTGGGTTTGTAAATGTCACTGGATCCAGCTCCAGATCGTTTTGAATTTTCCACTTTATTCCTTTCTTGATGGTAAGTACTTCGTAGACTTTTTATTTTATTCTTAATTTCTTTTTCAGTCAGATTTAATTCTTCTTGTATTTTGGTGTAAGCATTCCCACGTGCTATTTTGTTTTTGTAAAGCGAGCTAGTCGGCTTCCAAAGACATTCGTATTCTCTGTACAAATGAATGAACTGTATAGTTCTTTCATCTCCCCATCGGGCCATGTTGAATACAAAAACTTGAACAAAAACTTGCAAAAACTTGACCCGCGAAATCAAAACATGTCTGCGTACGACTACAACGCGTCGGCTACTGGCATGCCCGTAGCTGTAGCCGACGCGTCTGTTCACACGTGCCAGTTTAGCCGCCCCCCGCGTCCCCTCCCTCAACGGGCATGCAAGAAAATCAAATGTTGCGCGAGCTACTTGCAACAAGCTAGCTTCCAGTTACAAGCATGCCAGTTAGTGAATACACATGACTGTAGCTGGCACTTGCAAGGAGCTGGTATGCTAGTGTGCAAGCTACGGGCATGTGTATCCCCAGCTTGATAGTCACTAATCGAGCAGTTTGCTGTTTTTGAATCTCGCTATAGTGGACTTTGCGGTATTTGATAGTGACTGACGCCATTTTAATTCCTTAGATTAGTGATGTGCCGTACTCATTTACACAATAGCTTTCATCATTATCATCGTCATCTTGAACATTTTGTGACCGCAAGATATTTCGGTAAAATTCGCAGTCAGCTATAGTGTCCCAATCGTCTCCAAAATGTTTTTTTAAAAGTGCTTCGACATCTACCAATTTCGCTCGTTTCATGGAAGCACCAACTGGCACAATTGTTGGACTTATGATATTGGTTTTTAAACCAGGCTTGCAAATATTAACTGGCTTGTTAAGTTTCTGAACTAAAATGTGGTTCCCCTTGGATGAAAACATTGCCAGGAGTCTTAGATCGCTTTAAAATAAACCTTTTACATTCTGATATTTTAAAAGGCTACCGTGTAGTATGTTTTAGAACACTCTTTGCAGAGAGGTCTTGAAGTCCAACATTTGTATATCAGTCATCTTTATCGCGTTTGTTGCAATGAGCTCTGTGTAGCCTTCAGGTCGAATAATGACTTCTTTTTTCTTTAACGCCTTTTCTACATTGCCAAAAACTGTCTGGCGGCATGAAGGAACGGCCGGTAATCGGAAACACTACTTCAATTTTTTTTACAGACTGGTTATCAAGGAGCCATCTTGACAGCATACAAAGCAATATGCTGTTCTTAGTCTGGCCACCACACCCATCAGCAACGCGACGTACAGTAGTGATTCCATCCAAGTTGGTATTATTTAAACGAGTGTACACTGCTGAAGCAATCTGATTGAAGTTTTTGGGAACTCATTTTTTTTTAATCACTATTAACAAGCGTTTGACCATCATTTTCAGTCCAAACATATGCGAAAGATGTTTCTTTGGTCAGTCTATCTTTAGAAAATCCTTTGACAATCGTAAAATTGTACAAGCACATTGGGCGACTGTAATATGCGCTTTGGTCTGGTACGCGAGGCAATGGACTATTTTTTTGGCAGTCGAACGAGAATGTGACCATATGGTCAGATTTTTCCTGCAAAAGCCTAAGTTTCTGCACTCTTTTTTCAATAATCTGGTTCTTTTTCTTTTCTTCATCGCTTTCCTTTTTAATTCTCTCATCTAGCTCTATACATTTTGAACACGCATCTGTTCTTGGAGATCCAAATCCCAGATTTAATTCTTTGTTAATTGTGTTTCGAAAATAGGATTTCTTTACTGCAGATTGAGGATCTTCAGTTTTGAACATTCTGTAAAGTTTGTTGACACTCAAGTCACTGTGTAGGTATTTTCTTTCTTGTGTCGCAGACCGACATTACGTGACTATGCATTTAAACTTCATGATGAACTGTCGCACTGATTCTTTTTGCTCTCTATATCGTCTTTCTTTACGGTTACCTCCTCTATTTTCTCTACAGTAAAATCCTGTATAGTAGAAAAGCTTAAGGACATATTCAACTCGATATCTTGTTATGTTAAGGACCCTCAAAAAAAAATCTGGCAAACTGGTACAAACTCCTTTTTTGAATTGAATATCCTGTAGTTAATGTTAAAGTCTTTTCTTGACCTCATATTTTTATTAGGACGTCGTCTCCGTTTAACAACGTTTTATTGCACTTATAAGCGCATCACAATCGATGTCGTCCATTATTCTCAATAAACAAACGAAGCGTGCGGGCGGGCGAAAAGCCGGTTGTGGAATGAATGAAGAGCGCGGGCAGAGGTAACTGCGCGAGAGCAGTCGACAGTCCGAGCAGTCAGTATATCGCTTGCTCCGGGGAATAAAGTCACAAAAGGAAAAAGTAATTTTTTCAGGAGAAATAAAAGAAGGTAATTCTATTATATCTCTGCTCCTAAGAACGGTACATACAGGTGAGTATGATATGTCAAATGAAAGCTAATTTTCCCTTGCATTCAATATACTATACATTTTTTTTTATATCCATTGTAAATAGGAAAAAAAATACTAAAATATACTTTACAGTAATTTACCTTATCAAAAGTGTAAGTATCCGCATTTTACGTCTCTTTCACTGTTTAAATCTTCTTAGGAAACAATTGACAACAGCACTTCTAGATTGTTATATTTAAAGATGATTAAGCCTTAATGATATATTACCACTTTCTCGCGGAGATTTTAGTAACATGGTGAGACAGTAAGGGCTTAACACTACTTTTTAAGTTGTATTTATTAGTCTAGCTTGATTTGCAAATCCTACCCCTACTTCTCCCTATCATCCTCTCTACTTTTCTTTTTACTCTACACTCTCCAGCTTCATTTGCTCTCTACTAAATTTCTAAGATACCATGTAAGTCTTCATATCCCTCTAACCCAATCCATCCTCTTAAAACTTCCCTAAACTATTTTCACCGCCCCCCCCTTAAAATTCTATATCCCACTTCCTTACATTAAGCCCAGTTTACTTTTCTTCCTCCTTTTTCTGTAGTAAGAAAAGAGTAAGAGATAAAATATTTTGCCACAGCAAAATATTGTCTAATTGAAACAATAAACTTTAAATTATCAAAACTTAGTATTAACAATCAACTCACTACGTAAATCAAACCCTGTTTAACATTGACTAATATCCAAAGCAACATGTGGATATAGCTTATTGTTCATACTAAAACAATTGTATAAAACAGTTAGGTAATTAACATAAAAAATAACAAAAACAAGCTTAACATCTGTAGGGTATAAACAAACTCAATATTCGTTGATTAAAATCACGGTAGTACAGTCATTCGGGATAACTTTGACACATCCAGCATAGTAATCTGTACACTTTTAAAAATATTGTAACCTTGAATGATTACTTTTTTCTGTTTTAGTGTTCCCAATATGTCCTTATTCTAAAAGTGTTGCCTGTTAGACAAAAAATATAACATTTTAGGATATATAATATACTGTTTTTAGGTGTGTCAAAGTTACCCCCTCTACCTGGGTAACATTGCTATGTGTAATTTAAGGTATGACATTTTTTTCTTTTGATAACACACTTATCTATTTTTGAGGGTAAATTCAAACTAAAAGTGAGGTTACGAGGTAAAGAATCTGCACTTTAGTAATTTTCAGTGTCTAAGCCTAAGATAGAGATATTTGTTACTATAAATATAAATACACTTCACGCCTTATAATCCCAAAGCGAGGTAGGCAGAGACACTAGCTTAATAAGCAAGTGCCCTCAGTTCACCATGCGTATTTAACCCAACGTGACAGGGGGTGAGCCCATCGCCGTTTTAGGGTTCAGACACCTTGTGGTGTGCGGGTTTCATCACGATGTTGTCCTTCACCGTACGAGCGTTGCGTTGCGTACATAAGCTCTGAAAAAGAGTCCCAATGGTACGCGTCCAGTAGCTGGACTCGAACCTGCGAACTCCCGGTTACAAGTCAAGTATCCGACCAACTGGACCACAGACGCGCTATTTGTTACACAGAAATAAAACCAGCGTTCTTGGTACCGAGATCAACAGTCCATAATTCCGACAGATAATTTTTTTGAAACTTTTCCCCAATGAATCTCTAGCAGTCTCCATATTTACTTTGGCTTTTGCGTTCTCGTCAAGTCGTTGTAGTGCTTCATTTCTGTTGATAGGACAAATTCCGGTTTCTTTGAATCCTGCTATCATATTATCGGACGACTTTTCCCTGTCCAACTCAAGCAAGGTTTTTCTGACGAGCGACGTAAATATGTTTTTGGGCAGCGCAACCGCTTTTATTCCTCGACATGTTTCTCTCCGTTGAAGGACAATTCTCCAGTTACTTTTCAGCGCGCTAAAATAACCAACGTCAAGAGGCTGAAGTATGTGGGTCGAATTTGGAACCAAGCAAATAAAGTTTATGTTGTGTTCTTCGAAAAGTTTCAACGTTTTTACGGAAATGTGAGAGCTGAGATTATCACCCTTTGTTGCAGTCATTCTGGACCCAGCCGGAGCACTAACCAGCCAATCGGACCATGTAGGCAGCATTTCCACAGAATACCGCCGTATAACAGGAGTTTGTGGAGATTCGTATTACTTCAGGATGACGACACTTTCTTCTAAAAATCATATTTTTCTTTTTAGGTTCATCGTGGAATCCAATCTCATTAAAGTTATAAATGTTTTCGGGTAACACGTCTTTTAGTTCCTGCTCTAAATTATCAAAAAAAGTATTTATTGTTTGCTCATTGACTTGCACCCGGCTACGACTTATATAACCTTAACTTTTGTCTTCTGTGAGTTAAGATATCGTTGTATAATTAGGGTTACATCATCCAGTCCTATGGGTATTCCAGTATCTGCTAATGCTATTACATGATATTTGATAGCAGTTTCCTCCTCAGCGGTCAAAGCAGTAGGTCGCCCAACTTTATCAACGTGTTTATTTCGGAGTTTATTTTTTATAGTATTTATCGGTACCTTATATTGTCGACTTGCAGCATACGCAGTCATTGTTTGCGACTTCGACCTTCTCCAAACATTCTACTAAAGTAGCAGCTGAGTAATTCGATTTCAACCCATATCTACTAGTGCCTGGCTCGGAAACTTTCTTTTTTCTAGGCATTGTAAAGGCGATCTGAAAATATACATAATATCGTTATGTAGATACCTATACAGGGAGTTACAAAAACCTGCAGTGGGAATTAATCACCCTTTGTTATGGCCCTGTGGTGTTGAAAATATGATTTATATCATAAGATTTATATCTAAAAACAAAGGAATAACAGATAAACACTTACTTTGATTTTTTAAAACGCACCGTTACCTCTCACAAGTCGAGCTTGTCAACTGAAAAGCGCGCGGGAGGTGCGGGGGGTGAACGCCGTTTCAATGTGTGCAGCGCCATATGATATATCAAACGCCATATCAATGTGACCATCTAACGTTGCGTTCAGTTTAATTATTTTTTTGTTTCTAAGAAAACTGAGTCGCGATACCTATTTACTAGATTTTAATGTAGTTTTGATACGATGTTATAACTGTAGTATTATGAAATATACATTGCATTATTACGTTAATTTGGCAACCATGCACGCTTTCTTTCGATGCGACATAATAACAAAATTATTCCCCAAAATTAGCCACCCCCCTGGTCAACAATGGATCATCTTTTGAGCGTCAACAATGAGACAGTGCTCTAACTAATATGGTCAAATTAAAAACATATTAAAAGGTATTTTTATGGCTTTGGATTTATTTATTAATCTAATTTTTGTTATTAATTTAATTATTTGTATGAAAAAATAGTGAACATTTATACAATATGTAGGAAATGCTAAGAAACACCTTTATATTAGAACTATTTTAATTTCTTTAATGAAAATACTTATCTTTTGTAATCATTATTGCAGTTTATTTCTTAGCAAACATGTTTTTCGCAGTTTATCTACTAATTTTGTGTTTTATCACATAATAACTAAAGAGATGCATATACATTTATTTTTTGTTTGGAGGCTTTGTTACCGGATTTTTTATTACATATAATTGATAATTTTAATTATTAAATACGGTTGCAGTACCTTTCAACAAATATTTCTAAATGAACTGGTACTAATTTGTTTAAAAATATTCAAAGAAAACCTCCTCTGAAAAGAGTCTGTGACCGTTTTGTGAGGATTTTCACTCGCGTTTTCACTCCTAATCTCCCACCAATGTTCATTGTGTACATTAAATTGTCCAACTCTGGTAAACAAAGACTCGTCTGTCCACAAAATGTTCACGTCCAAATGCGTTTACAAGCATTCACAAAACGAAACCCGTGTGGAAAAATCTGTTGGCAACACTCTTCTGCACTGAAACGGATGCATGTTTTCGCTTTTCTAAAGCCTCCATACCGTAGTATGATGTAGACCAAAATGGCTTCCTGTACGTCTACAGGGAGCCCACTTTGACCACGACGCCACTCGCGTTTTCACTCCTAATCTCCCACCAATGTTCATTGTGTACATTAAATTGTCCAACTTTGGTAAACAAAGACTCGTCTGTCCACAAAATGTTCACGTCCAAATGCGTTTACAAGCATTCACAAAACGAAACCCGTGTGGAAAAATCTGTTGGCAACACTCTTCTGCAGTGAAACGGATGCATGTTTTCGCTTTTCAAAAGCCTCCATACCGTAGTATGATGTAGACCAAAATGGCTTCCTGTACGTCTACAGGGAGCCCACTTTGACCACGACGCCAACGTCACGCGCATGCCGTGGCGTTACATAAGTGCACCATTTCCGGAGGTTGTACACTATGTTACTGATGGTGTAACGCGTAATTGCAGGACGATTCGGATACCTGTCTCTCCACACTCGCACTGTTTCATTTATGTTTTTTAATGAAATAAAGTAAATGGTCATTAAATCAAACATTTCGTGATTGTCTACTAGTTCGCGATGATTTGCCATTGTCACTCACTCACTAGCCGTTTGTTCGCTCACGATTAGCACGAAGTGTGCAACATGCGCGCGCGCGTACGTCTGTGACTACACTGGTTGGCGCCGGCGGCGCCGCCGACCGTTTCGTAGATAGTAGGTAGGTACTAATTAGCAAGCGACCGTGCTTTCTTTCTGATTGGTCCGTCTCAAGTAGATAGTAGGCACTTCTGAGCGAGCGACCGTGCTTGCATTCTGATTAATAATTTTCACATCATCAGACGGCCGTTCTCCCTGCGTTGCTGGCTTTAGATCTACGTTACACTGACTACTAAATAGTAACCATATTTTTTTTCGTATTAGTACCCTATCATGCATACTACACAAATTGGTGACTAACCATGTCACGTTTCCTTAGATAACTTATCTCAAATGTGTCTTTTTCGTCTCCTGCTTCAATAATTTCTCCTATATAATAAACAAGATTCTTTGTTTCTTTAAACTCTACTAGCACAAAATCGTGTACCTTCACCTTTTCTACTATGCCAAATTCAGGAGCTGGTTTCATTATCAAATCTTCACAGTCCGTGTCAGAGTCGCTTAATTCCATTTTTTCGATGCCATCTTCAGATTCAATCAGATTCATGTTGTGTTTTTTTCTGTCCTTTGATCGGTCCCTTTTTTTTATTACTGACTCTCTTATTAGTTTCTTTTTTTATTATTTTGTCATCAGTCGCACTTATAATTTCAATCCATTTTTCTGATGTTAGTACTGATGGCACATATTTATATTTTTTTGTCTTTTCTGGTAACTTTTTTTCAGGCCACAATACACATTTC
Organism: Conopomorpha cramerella; assembly: GCA_012932125.1. Taxonomy (NCBI): domain Eukaryota; kingdom Metazoa; phylum Arthropoda; class Insecta; order Lepidoptera; family Gracillariidae; genus Conopomorpha; species Conopomorpha cramerella. The sequence goes on along the minus strand of SJJU01010573.1, from coordinate 2,703 downwards.
TTAACTAAACTGATAGTCGATGGTAAGCTCTTGGTATCAAGGTTGTTTTGATAATCGGTACTGCTAGATGACATTTTTGTAAATGTTGACGGGAGATTATCATGGATAGGCAAAACTGGAACATTTTAGATGTCTGAATTATTTATGATTTTCTCGTTGAAATCATTACCATCTAGAAGAGAGGGAGATACACATTGGACCGCGTTACACTGACGGGAATTTATATCTTTCAGGGGTATAGAAACATTGCTGTTGAGCTTCGGAACATTATTGTCAAGTTTGAAAGCCACCCACACATCTAATAATAACCCAGCCTCTGTCTGACCTAACCAGTCTTCACCTGACTCTAACGTGGTCTGAAACTTGGACAGAAAATTTTGATTAATTTTCTTTTCTAAATAGTTCAGATAAGTTGATTCCCAGATAGAAGAAGTACTTTCTAAAGTAAGGGTAGTATTCTTGCAAGTGGGTTGCTCAACAATTCTTTTGTAATTAACAAAATCAAGGCCAAAGGGAAACCGACCACATGTTTTAAATCCGGATTTCACATTTTCGGTAAAGGAGTCATTATTTACCAGCAATGTATGTAGTGCAGAAGGAAGATAAAATTTTGTGATCTCCTCCTTTCCATCATTATCTATGCGCAATTTTTTTACCAGTTTTCGCCAATTTTGCTTCAGTGGAAAAAATACAGCAACATCAAGAGGTTGTATCATGTCTATAGTATTTGGTACCAAAGCAACGACAATTATCCTATTGTCGCGACATAATTTGCTCAAATGCATAGTCAAATGAGACTTGTGACCATCTAAGAATAATATAACTGGAAAATCTGTATTCTTTTGCCTGAGATACGTAAGGAACACATTACCTATGAATTCATAAAATGATTCGGCAGTCATCCATCCCTTATCAGTCTTCCAAGCAATAGCAGTCGACATTGTTGCTGCAGATACATAAGCTTTTCCGAATAGTCCAGCTGTCTGAAATTGTGTCACCACACGTCCGGGATGGCATCGCAACCAATTCTTTATTTCGCTGGGATAATATGTGCTTATAGGTTTCACGAACCCAACATCCAGTGGTTGGAGTCGGTGTGTGCAGTGAGGTGGAAAGCACAATAAATATAACAAAATTTTCGCAAGCCAAATCAATGACCTCTAAAGATTTCACGTGTTGCATGACCGTCTAGCAATAAAAGTGCTGGATTATCTTTAGTGGAATGCGACCACTCATTAAATCTAAGGCGAGTGGTGAAGGTGTTTGTATGAAGTAAACAACTGTTTTACCACTTGCACTTTTCGTATATTCACACACGGTCTATCGTCTTAACAGTGGATACTGCTACGACAATAGAATGTCAGTTCAGTTATACAGTTTGTTGGAACTCAAGTAAAGGTTTACATGAATAAGCGGAAGCGAGAAAAGATCGATACGCGAGAGTGTCAGGCTAGCGAGAGGCATGCGCAAGCGGCGGAGGTGCGTAGTTCACTGGCGCAACAAGCGAGATACGATTGGCGCTCCGCCGTCGCAGCCGGGGGATCGCCACAAATCTCTTGAGCCAGCAGACAAACAAGGGACCCTGGATCCACCCAGATTCGTGACATTCTCCCCAAGACCCAGTTGGTGCCTCATCAAGTAACTCCGGTTTCATACGCTTCCCTGGAAATATGAACATTGGCGGCATATAGCTGTTGCCAACTGCGCTGAAACACAGAATTGTGGCCATTAGTTTTCCCCTTTCGGCGGAGGTCAGTGTCCCTACCTGTCTTTTGCCACAGGTAGCAAGGACTTAAGATTGACTTTTGGGTACTGTAGACACACCTGTCTCGTCAACATTGAAACCTTTGTGGAGTAAGCTTATGTTTATCGTAAACATTTTCTAAAAGTTGAAAAAAGCTTTCAACTGCTACTCTTGAATCCCATAGCTCTAGCTGCTGATGTTGGTTCAGGTTTTCTGTAGCTAATATCTGGATGTCTTTTAAGGAATCCTTTTAACCAATCTATTCCAGACAAACCGCCCTCTGAATCAAATTTATGAGGAATTCCATTTTTTTGGGCCAGTTCAAATGCAAGTTTGCGCAGGTCACGCGAAGTCAATCCATGAAACCGTGCTTCCATCAGTTTTATGTAATCAATTAATTCTCTCTCTTGTTGATCGGGAGAAAACACGCTTTGGAAATGGCCCAATTTCTTTTGAAAGATGCTGTCGTCTGGATTGCCCCGATATTTAATAACATAACGTTCCAATGTCGTTTGTGGAACGTTGTGGAGTATTGCTTCTTTCCTGTAGCCTATTTCTCCAGACACCACCCTGTGTACAGCTTGTTTCATAGCTTCCATAGACCATTAATGCTGTTCGGTCTTCCTGTTGTATGTGCGGACCTTAGTGACTATAAAAGTAAAAAAAAAATAAGATTACAACTTAGAAATCTTTAAAACGGGGCAAAGTGGGGCACTTTTCTATAATCTAAAAATGGTACCTCCCTAATATAAAATATTTTAAGAAAACCACTGGTTTTGATATTTTTGTTTATATCGTACAAACACGTGACGAAATGGCGTCAATCGCCCACGAAGGTCACACGCCTACTAACGACCAATCAAAGCCAGCCATTTGACAGTTTGCACGGCATTTGTTTCGAGCTGTGTAAGGCTCACCCCGCTATGCCCCGTGACCCCGCTGTGCCCCCCCCCCCCCCC
>SJJU01010571.1:0-37910 GCA_012932125.1 Conopomorpha cramerella | reverse complement strand
GGTGGGAATTCATCATGACCAAAACTTCGTTTATTCTTCAGGGATTTAATAATATTGTTAATTTCTGTCGGATTTGTTGGGTTTACATACATGGAGTTAGAATTTGGCAAAGATAAATTACATTGAATACTTTTATTATCTAGTTGACCCACTGAAATATTGTTTCTGATTTCCTCAGTGCCTATTGAAGTGAAATATGAATTCATTAAGTTAGAAATCTTTTGGGGGTCTTCTATTGAGACATCGTTATTTCAAACTTTTATATTCTTTATATCGCTTGAAATAAATAAATTATACATATATTGCTTGAAATAAATAAATTGCAATTTATTTTATATTTTAAATTATCAATTAATTCATGACGTTTAATTGAGATATTCGTTCCCATTTCAGTACGAAATGTTATATTCTATGGAGAATATGATATTCAGGACAGAAGTAGGACCACGAACCTGTCACAATCGTTATGGAAAATTTCTCCTTAACATAGAATCAATCGATTTCTTACTTAGCCAAATACGCAGTGTTCTTCACTTGATCCTTGTTTGTGAGGAGCCAGTGTAGCGCGTGATGTACGGTTTTCGAGTCCCCTGCCAGAAGTGCCACCCTGAACTTTGAAGGCTCCATGCCAGCCGGTGGACGATACTTGACGCTGCTAAGCATTTCCAACAGGGCGATGGAAACCGTTTCCGGGTCATCTTCTTGGATATCCAGCTGAGGAAATTGAGACGAATATTTTATGCGTCCGATTTACACGTTGTCACATTAAGGTCGTTGGTTGGTTTTCTAAGTTAGGGTATTTACAAATGTCTTCAAGTCACGGGTAAATACCTAATGAACAAGTGTGCTCTATCGTAGAACACATCGCTGTTTAACATCATGCAGCGTGGTGGCCTAACGCCTGTTTAAAAAAATCTACCTACTTAAAAAATACACTTCACGCCTTTTAATTCGAAAGCGGGATCTACCTACATATCAGGTATTAACTGTTAATGCGGTACCCCGCATGATAATATATATACGAATAACATGATATACAGTAGAGTAGGCATCGTGGTGATAGAGATGTTATGGGCTAATTTACTGCACACCTTTAAATACAATAAATTGATATGTACATAGGCAGTGGCGTGCACACCATATTATAAGCAAAAAGACACTGCCTACCTTAGTATTTTGGCTACCCGACCTAATAATAGAGTAATAACTGCAATAGCAAGATCTTGTTTTGGTTGTACCCACGACATGGCTGACGAAGGTCCTGTGTTTTGTAGGTGAGTAGATATGTAGATACCTATACATCGCAAACAAGATTATAAGTATCATAGGTAGGTGTCAATCCTACTGCCTACCTTGTCGTAAAAGCCAGTGCACGTCACTGTACATAGGTATAGTACTGAACAGCCACCGTAGTTATAATTATGGGTAAATAGAACCAAAATAGTGTTAATGTATTGAGTCATGACGAAACAGACTTTTCCACTGAATAAAACAGTAATGTAATTATCGTTCTGGTGAACACATGTACCACCGCCGCGCCAAGCATCTAGCTTTCCCGCTCTAAGCGATGCGAAATGATCGAGAGCTAGTGTACGCTGCAACCAACTTGTGGCGAAGAAAATGGCATAAAATAACATTTATTATCTCTGTAGGCATTTAAGTGTTTCCAAAAATCAACCCTTACCTTGTCACCAGCGTTGAAATTCACCAACAAATCCACCAGCAACTGCAGCAAACTTTTTTCGTCCAAAGCATCGAACTTTATCAAGTCGAAATTCCTCCCCAAGGTGGAATTAATTTCATTTACTATGAACTTAATTTGATCGGTCATTTTTACTTCTTAAACGTAATAAATATCCACAAAGTCACATACAGAAACGAAAGAAACTCATGCACGAACTTTAGATTTCCTGTTTGTTTACAAACTTCGTTGTCATGACTACGCGCGTAGGTATGTCAATACTGGCTCGAATTGAAGAAGTGCCAGTATTATCAGTATCCGTGTATTATCAACCAAGACTCCCGTGACTCAGAGTCAGTGCCCCGAGCAATCTTTAGTGCATTGTTTGCCTGCATAAGTGCACCAGGAGACAGCCGAAGCACAAGATATATGTATAAAAAATAGGTCTTCTCAACGAAATATTGATTTTATGACTCGCTATTTTTATGATCATCATCAGCAACATGACGCCAACTGCTGAACGAGGGCCCCTTTTCCAATAAGGAAAGTTATATTACCTATACTTAAATATACAATTTTGTTTCAATCTGCACTGGCAGGTTTGTTTGATTGATTTTAAATTGTATTTCAACGGACTAAGGTTCAAAATTAAAGTGGGATCTATATTCCCTCTGCCTGGTAAAGATACAACATTTGTTATGGTTAAGGGGGTAAATGTTATCTACTCGGATTTTTATTCGACGAACTAATTTGACAGTTCCCATTCACACAATTTTGTACTCTGTTGCATATATATATATTTTACGAGATGAAGATCTTTACTGGTTTGTATTAAATTTTCGTTTAATTTATACAGAAATAAAGCATGATATTGTACGCATAGGAACTGTAAAATTCGATCTTCGATTTAAAATAGTATACCTAATAGTTTCTGCACAACCTATTTTTTTAACCTACCTTTCATTTTTTATCAGTCTTGTTGATAACGTGACATTAGACGTTTGGACAATATTATTTCCAAAAACGTATTCTATTTAAATTCCATAACAACATAAATTACAGGATATATAATAAAACAAACCGGTTAATGTGTTCGAATAAATTATAATTCAGTTATATTTATTACACAATCATTATTTTCTCATGTCAAATCTCAACAACATGACGCTCACCATCTCATCAAAACAGATAGGTGAACTCATTACCCTTATTACTTGTGCCTATGTCGTCAAAGTAGACAGGTAAACCGCAACTACTTTATATCTTACACAATCTGATCACAGCCTACCACTCTCCTGATCAAATCGTTATTATCGAGAGAGAAAAAAAATTAAAAAACCATCGGTAGTTTAGGTCGGCCAAGAAAGTGGTCTATAACTTTTGACGTCACTTCCTGTGTCAATAAGGTAGAGTTGTTATACTGTAATAAATAAACAATTAACCTTAATATTCACACATTCATTAGAGTTTCAAGTGGTAGAGCAGATTCATGGCCGACTGTAGGTACCAATTTCGCAAAAAAAAAAATGGTCGACAATGTACCAAAACATCGTTCTAATTTCAGTAGTGCTGTTATATTTTCCGGTGGTTCATTCAAAAAGGGGCCTTATTCACTGGTATTAACCACCTGCCGCATTTAACCTCATTAGGTTCAATATTAATCTTCTCTTACAAATAGGTTTGTCCCATTTGTTTTATAGAAAAAGTTTCTATCTCGCAGTTAAACATACTAATGCAATAACATCGTGTTTTGTGGAAGAAATGGGAATCACCCAAAGAAAATTTACAGGCACTACTGAAACTAGAGGTCAACGTTTAACATAAGCTGTTCAGGGAAATATATTTTCATAATCAGTCGTTACACACCACTATTACAATAGAAAAAACGACGCATTACAATTATTATAACAATATAAAAAAAATAGGACAACCACACTGGAAATTATATAATAACAAATCGTAACAAATGTAAATGTGGTATTTGCATACCATACAATATAGATTAGACAACCAAAACATTAGGAACAGCTGTGATCAAACCAATCTTTCTAGTCCCATACACAGATATGCCTCAAAAAACGACCATTTTGTTTAAAAAAAAACAATAAATGACCTCTGGAAAGGATGCTACGGCGTCCTACAGTCTTTAATTAATAACATAATAATTGCTAAGTAATGCCAACGTGGTCGTTCTCTGAAGCAACATCAGACCATTCCAAAATTCAAAACTACTACTTATACTATGGCATGCACCATTAACCTTTGACCTTAAGTAACTGTTCACTGAATGAACACAGTATTTATTGATCGCGATTATCGATTCGTTATCTAAAATATATTTATTCCACTTATACATAAATAATATCGATATTTACAAATAAACATAAACTGCTCGCAATGATTTCACAATACGTTCATCTATAACAGCATTAATCGGAATATAATGTATAGAAAACTGCAAAATCGGATTACGTGTTGCGATTTTGTACTCTTGATAATAATAGCACTATTGTTATTTACAATGATTACAATGGAGTGTGTACCTAATACAATTGTAAGTTATTATTGCCTGCGACTCGTACACTTTATTCAGTATCGTACTTTATTTACACTACGTTCGACAACTAAAGGTTTCTAATTGCAAACGAACACAAATGAGATTTATATGCTGCCAATAGTATCTGGCTGCTATGCTAGAAATGAATACAAATTTTCAAAAAGTATCGCCGATAGTCTAATGTGACAGTAAATTCGTGTTGACATATTTTTCCTCAAAACTCAATGTAATTGAAGAGTCCGTACGGGAATGTTGGGAATACTTTGAGGCGTAAACATCACAACGCGATATAAGGAAGTTTGAAACTAAAACTAAGTAAAGCTTTTTAAACACAATTCTACCAGAAAGTTAGTCACGTAAATGCATGAGCAAAAATCTTCTAAAAAAATTACTTGCTACGTAATTAGATATGTCAAAACGTTAAAAGAGAAACGGGCCCTAATGCTAATTTAGAATCACAACGCGATTCGAACCCAATTAGTAATCAGATTATAAAAAAAAGACTTAGAAAAAGTATACACCATGAAGAAAATAATAAGGTACTTCGTAGTATAAATAATCAGACGAATAGATAATGAAAGGAAGCGTCTAAATCTAAATCACAATTGTATAGTAAATACGGCTAAATGCCGGGGGCCGCCGCGCCGAGTCCGCTATCGCTATCGTTTCCCAATCGTAAACTAAACGTAGAGGAGTTGGTTCGGCGCTCAAAGGAGGCCCCCTTTCCTGCCGAAGAGGAAGGTGCTTATGGTGCCGAGGGGAGACTGAGCGGCCACCTGCGGCGTGGTGCCCACCGTGCCCAGGTCGGTCCGGGGCCGCGGGGCGCGCGCCTTCTTCCTGGCGAGGTCGAGCGCGCCCGAGCCCGGCTGTGCGGGCACGCCCAGCGCCGCCGCCGCCGCCGCCTCCGCCGGCTCCTTGCGCTCGCCGCTTCCGGAGGGCTGGCTCGCCGGCGAGCGCAGGTTCCGCTTGAGACACGTGAGCTGCTCCATGGGGCTGCGGTGCACCAGACCCGTGTACAGCGAGCCGGGCGTCTGCAGCGTGAGGGGCGAGGGCGCGGAGGCGTCGCCGGCGGGCGAAGCGAGGTACTTGCGCCCGATGGCGATGAGGGAGTGCAGAGAGGGCGGGTCGGAGGGCGCCGGCGTAGAGGGCGGCGAGGGCTCGGGGGAGCCCAGCAGCGGGCTGTTGGCGGGCGTGGCGGTGGGCGAGTAGCGGCGCGCCGGCGTGGCGATGGCGGCGACGGAGTCGCGGCGGGAGAGGCGCGTGGGGGACGCGGCGAGTGAGGATCGGCGCGACGAGCGCAAGGAGGAGCGGCGAGAGGAGCGGCGCGAGGACCAGGCCGAGCCCAGCACGGAGGAGCTGAGCGAGGAGAGCGCGCTGCCCGCCGCCGAGCTCGCGCTGCTGCCCGCCAGGGACCCGTCGTTCGGATGCAGCACCATACTGCACATATTTACACGTTATACATTACTACAGTAAATATCTTTACGTTCAATCCTAAAAAGCTGGACAGTATTTTCCGCAGTTTCTACAGTCTTTTCTTTAAACACATTGGAAAAAAAAACATGTTATCAATCAGCCATGAGCAAAGCAGAATCTTCTTTTTTTTTAATAGAAATCCACATCAAACTGTTGATGTCATACAAACTTTGACATCCTGCAAGACGAATAACCGTTTTGGGCAATTGTTTCACAATACGTCCCTAAGCGGAATCTATGTAGAAAATTTCAAGTCTCGATTAATTGATAAAGAATGTACAACCGAATGGTATTTGAGTTCATCACACAAGTATTACAAACTGTGGATACACTACTAAGAATTTAAATCAATATAGCATTAAAGTTACAAGCTGCCTTGTAAACTGATGTTGCAAATTCTAATATAAATGTTCACAAACGAACCTATCGGTGTACGTGTATATTGGAGCGACGTGTGGAAGCCTTGGCAAGTCGTCGTCCTCCTCGACGTCCGACAAGCGGTATGCTCGCGTCGTCTCTGTCGTACGCCGACCTCTCACTCCAACACCCTCTTGCTCTTCTAACAGATCTGCACAGAAAACATGACAAGAATTGTTTTTTATGAACTTCTTTGTTTTGTAGGTTAATTTTAGTCGGAGCTGTACAATTTATAAATATTATAACAGTACAGAACATTAATGTTGTACAGTTATTACAAAAATGAATGATATTTTATTTTTCTAAATAAAGAATATTTTCATTTTTAAAGGAAACGCGCGTTTCATGTTCGCGACCACGACACATGTAACTGTGTCGAAACGTCGGGCAAACAACGAAGGTAAGCTGAATGCTTGTCTTTGATTAATCTTCGCGCTATAATACCCGTTTTAAACATTTAATATAAAGAATATTTTTTATATTACTAAATAAAAAAATCACACCATTATCCCTAAAACAAAGACCTCAAGCTCAGAAAATGATATGAACAAATTTTAAACTTATTCTTATGTAACATGTATTAATTACTTCGGGCAATAGAATCACAAATCAGTAAACTAAATCAATACAAAAACCAAACTCACTGGACATAGTGGGCTTAGCCAGCTGCGCCCACGTGTGTAGTGTGAGCGATCCCTCCATAGCTTGACGATCTGTAGCTTCCTGGGGGCACGCCACGGCCACAGCCCGCCGCCCCCGCCGCGCCCGCCCCTGTCCCCGCCCCCGCGCCCCACACCGCGCTCTCCGTCGCACTGCTGTCTGACACCTCCGTGCTCATTATGCTCTCTGCACAAGACAAAGTAGGACATTCATATAAGTACAGGATTGCTGGTTCCACTGAGAACCGCTTTCTTCAATAATTTTAAACAACATTTGTTAAACAAGAAAACTTTGTCGAAAACGTCAAAATATAATCCACATGAAATTCAGTACTGTTTTAATGTTTCAGTAAAAGGTATAGTTACGGTAAAAAATATATTTTTAAAGAAAATGTATGTTTCTTGAAACTCATGAAATATATATAACATAATATAAACTATAACGCCGTTTAACTCTTGCTTGACGATCAAGCGAATGAATAATTCTTTATGGCATACCATATTACTACTTAAAATTCCAAAAGGCAAAATTCCAAAGGCTACCCTATCGCTCAGATGTTACTTGTAACGTGGCACGTATGGTTGTATGTATACGTACCGGTGTACTTGTAGCCTCGCGGCGCATGGCTGGCGGTGAGCATGGCGCGGCGACAGTCGATGTCTGCGGGGGACAGACGCCGCAGCGCCGCCGCCAGCTCGGCCGCGCCCGGCGCGCCGGGGACGCCCGACCCGCCCCAACCGCCGCTACAATAAAAAAATATATTAAGCACCTGCTAGATAGATTCATGATATTAAGTCATATCCATTTCCGGTAAAGGGTTCACAATATTTCCTAAGAAAGAAACTGAAAATTTTCTATTCAAATTTCTTTCTGGAAAAAAAAATCAAAACTACTTACGGATAAAGATCTTCATTGTCCGACTCGGAGCTCTCATCGATGACCGAGTCGTTGGACCGCGCGGACATTAGTTTGACGGGCGGCCGGAGGGGGGCCGAGGGCTCCGTGACGTCACACGTCGGCGCCCGGTCCGACGCCGAGCGATCCGAGTGGACCGACGCGTCGGACCATCTCGTGGCACACTGCACAGTCTCGAAGATCTTTTGCATGCTGTTTCTGAAATGAGAATTGGGTTGTGTCAATCATTTCATTTCCGCATTGATATTTTTGGCCTAAATTAATAACCACTTTCAAAGAATACGAAATAATAAAAGTTTATAGTGGCCCTATTTACATATGAGTACGCGACCTCATGTGGCTGATGATGATGACGCGATTTCATCAGATAATTTCCTTTTAACAATAACATAATCTTAACTTTGGAACAATATTTTATTATTTTGTTTTTCAAAAATCTCGCGCAGATCCACAATATCTGCGCGAGATTTTAGAATAGAAGAATAATAAGATATCTAGAATATTGTGCCGTTATTTCTTTATTTATCAGCAATCGGGAAAAACATTTATGAACGAATGGCGTTAGTTTCGTACGACCAACAAAAATCACGATTGGCTAATCCATTGTTACTACAAGTTGGTTTGTTAGATTGTCTCACGTGCATTGATTCGTATGCACAAGCGTGCGCAGCGCAATTTCTAAGAGCTTCGCGTTTTCCTCCATAGAGTTAACTTTTTTCCAAAATTCCAAACCCATCAAGTTTCTCAGTATATCCACCGCTGACAGGTCGTTTATTTGTACGTCATCTCACACACATACACACTCACGTAACTATCTCTAGGCATACTCTTAGTCGTAAGTCTGCTTTGTACAGCTTTCCGTAGGTGCAGGCCTGGAGTCCTACAGTACAGGGTTACCTAGTTTAGGCTCCAGTCTTCATATACCAATGTATCTGTAATATTCACTGTACCGTGTTCCCTAATTACTCATGTTTGGTTATGTAAACGAAATAAATTTATTATTATTATTTATTGGTTTTAAAATTAATTCTCTCTCCACTAGGGAGGTAAATAATTATCACTACTGCCGGCTTGTGGCCAAACAATAGTGTGATGAAATTTAGGATGATAAAAATTTGCGAACGATTCGACAAGTGTTGAGGATGACTGCTTTTTGTAAAGGTATGTATGTGAGTGGATGATTATTATTATTATCATCAGAAGTATGCAAGTGAATACTAACTGCTGTTGAGCATCCCCGATACCGGAGTCGAGACTCAACTCTGAGAAGACGGAGCTGTGCATCTCCCGGTGCAGGCTGTGGGGGGCGGGGAGGGCGGTGAGGCCGGCGGCGGCGGCCACGTGCGGCATGAGTCCGCGCGCCGCCAGCGGCTCCCCGCGCCGCCGCCAGCCGCGCGCCTGCTCCTGCAGCTCCGCCAGCAGCGCCGCCACTTCCGCGTAGCGCTCCTATTCATATTCATTTATTCATTGTGATCGAGGGTCATAATAAAGATGTCAAAGCAGCAATAATAGTAAACAAACGTTCCAATATTAATCTACTCTCACGAGCGTACAATGATTTTTGAAAGTAGTAAACTAAAATGACTTAGATTATAATACTATAAAACATAACATAATATAATTTATATAATAATACTAAAATATACATACTACATCTTAAACTTATTTAATATTTATATGTATTATGATCAGAAAATTCGGTCAAATTATAAAAGTAGCGCTCCAGAAGCCATGTAAACAATCTTTTTTTAAATTTGTTGATGGGCAATAAAATTAAATCATTAGGTATCTCCTGTCAGTCAGGTAATCAACATTCTTATCGTCTCAGACCAAAAACAACTATTGCCTATGTGCAAAGCGAGTTGTGGCAGACAGATAACGACCGCAGCGCACATCACGGCAGAAATTGGAAACAAGTGCCGATGATCAGCTGTCAAAAGTGTTGATGTTGAAAACATACATTGTCATCTTAACTCAGCTTCTGTACAAAAATTTCAGCTCAATCGGTTGAGGATATCTGCTTGCAAATAGAGTTGCAAGATTGCACCCGAACAAATATATTACACATACAAACAGTGCAAGTTAAATAAAAGGTTTTAAGAAGGTTTAGCTAGCTACTACTACATACCTATAGTATAATTGTTTTTACTTAAAGTGTTTATCGTGTTTATCTAATCACATTTTATTTCAAAAATAACTAAACAAAAACAAAGTAACGTTTCCGTAAATTAATAAAGCATTACGATTATGGTTACCTTAGTGTCGGCGAGTTCTGAAGCGAGGGCATTTTGATTCTCTTTAGTTATCTCGAGAATTCGGAGCGTGTGCTCGTGCTCAATAGTTAGCTGCAACAAAATAAATGTAAATTTAAAAGTCGTAATTTATATGTACAAGTGCGATGTGCAAAAAACACAAAATCGCTCACTCACTCATTCATCATCGCCTAGTCGAAACTGCTGATGGTAGAAGCTGATTTTCCCGAATATTCGTTACCGTGTGTAACATAAAAAGCTGAAACTACGCCGGTGAAATTGCGAGGCGTCTCCAATAAATTAAAGTAATAGTAGTGTGTATGTAAGCTTGCTATTTCTGTGCCTACATCTAAAATTGGCCTAGGAGGCATTGGACCTTACTACAATACGTTGTTTATCTTGTGCTTTGCACCTTACTACTTACTTACCTTTAATACAACGTAAAGGATGTAATGACAATAACTAAACAAAATACGTTTTGTAGTAATATTAAATTATGACTCTCTAAAAAACATCCGTCCATCCGATTAGGAATTCTAGGCATGAACTTATGTATACTTTGACAACTCTATTTTTTGTATTTTCATCTTTATCTAGTGACTTACTAAATGAGCGAGATACAACTATAAAATCAAAGTCTATCAAGTATATTCTAAAAGCTCAATTAGCTTTAACCTGCCCAGTAGCAAAGCGCTCAAATAAATGACAAGATACAAAACGCATAACGCGTTGCGATTCGTTGATCTTCGAAATAGGCACAAAGCTTGACATACCAGCCAATCACAGGGCGTGTATATTTTGTCACATGAATAGTAAGTGACAATTAACCAACCTGCTGCAAACTTCTTTCAGTGATGGCCAACCTATGATTGCTAGAGTCGAGCTGATGTTGGAGGTCGTTAGCGCGCTCCCGCTCGCCCTCCAGCTCCGAACCGAATGCGTTCGCTTCCGCATTTGCTTGAGCTGGAAAAAGACAAAGATGTTTTAAACATGATAATATAAACCAATCAAATTGTTATTATTTTTATTTATGACTAGTTGTCTCGGCAAACATTTATTTTGCCATATGTGTATTGGAAGAAACATTTTAAACCTTCCTTGGACTTCCACGTGTAATTCAAGACCAAAATGAGCCAAATCGGTCCAGCCGTTCTCGAGTTTTAGCGAGACTAACGAACATCAAATCATTTTTATATAATAGAAGATAAAGTAATCCTTCTCAACCCTTACAGGCACACCTAATTCGTTTGAGTGGTAAACATATACAATATTCTTTAAACAGATGAAATAACAATAAATACAACACTCATATTAAAATAATTATAGAAATATTTCTTTAGAATACTTGGTATATTAACATTATCATATATCAACAATTTAAATTCTAAAACCTACACTCATAATTATTATAATAGCCACCTTAGTGAAGAATTATTATTAAAAACGTTTAAGGAAAAATTACAGGGATAAACGAACAAAAAAAATTTGTTATTTAGACAACTATATTAAAATAAATACGTATATCGTATGCGTAGCTTTATTTTATAGTATACTAGCTTTCCGCCCGCGGCTTGGCCCGCATGGTCTTCGGTTATATTGCGGTATAAAGGAATATTTTTGTTTCCCCTCGGGAATATCAATTTTTTCCGGGATAAAAAGTACCCTATTATTTAAACCGGACTAACTATACGTCTGCAAATTTCAAAGCCATCGGTTCAGTAGTTACGGCGTGAAAGCAGAACAAACAAACAAACAAACTCACTTTCCCATTTATAATATTAGTAAGATAAACATACATCAAACATATATAAAATAAAGCTACGCATGTATTTCCTTCTTCTTTTCTTCACAGATGAGTATCGGTAAGTTGAAACAAGTATGGTCTGACAGGGTGCAAACTTATATGAAAACACGCTGCTAGGCCACCTTGGTTCACCAAACTTTGTCGTTCGTTTCTCTTCGTCGACATTCCGAATGTTGATTCTTCTGTCTTCTTCTAAGTGGTGATTTTTCTTCTAAATGATTACAGCGGCGAAGCTACTATACACGAAGACTTCCACTCTTACCCTAAATTGTAATTCAAATGTAACTCGTATTACGTATTCTTAAGTCTTTTGTAAGTTTTAATTTAAAGTTCCGAATGTAAAATAATGTTCAAATTCTCCACAATTGTCATATAGTCAAGAAATGCAGGAGCAAATTCCGGCGCATTTTTAAAAAGCTGAGTTATTAAAACATTGGACAGTAAAAAAAGCTGAGTTATTAAAACATTGGACAGTAAAACAGACTTGGTAGGTTATTTATTGTTATGAGGGCTATAGCTATTCACTTCACACAGTCTTGGTAAGTTTAACTGTCGTAAGTAAGTAACGGAATGGAAATATTTATCATTCAAGCGTTTCCAAAAGCTCAGCGCCTGTATATCCGGCACTAATTTACACTAACTTTGTAAGTATACATAATACCAGTGGCGTGCACGGGTTTTTACGACAAGGTAGGCAGTAATCCCCAAGGATTGACACCTTTGTATAGGTAACTTGTCTTTACGAAACATAGGTGCCTACCTATCTACACACCTATAAAACACAGGACCTTCTTAGCCTATGTCATGAGTACAACAAAAAACGATCTAGCAGTAACTCTATTATTAGGTCGGGTAACGAAAATACTAAGGTAGGTCTGGCTGTCTTTTTTCCTATATGGTGTGCACGCCACTGCATAATACGATTTATTGATAGTTTAACATACCTACACACATGTTCCTATCCAGCCTCTTTATCTTATACCCAAATAATCACAATCAACAGTGATATTCAAAGACAATATTTTAATGAAGAGGTGCTATAATATTAACGTTCTTTTTGTTAAATTTTAGCCTTTTTAAGAAATGAGTTTACAAACACGATAAGAAGTTTATTTTGATTCCCTGGGTATAGATTTGTTTTGAAAAACTACTTGAATCATTAATACCGTCATAAATGGATGTCTAAAATGATCATGCAATATACAAGGTGACATTTTCGGATACGAAAAACTGATAAAAACCTTTTTTTAATAAAGGTCTTTCAAGATTTCTGAAAAAACATTTTTAAGAAAACGGAGCTTTTTTTATTTAAGAAAATTGTTGTTTGCATATTTACTAAGTCAGGGAAAAAATATTTCGGGAAGTAAAAATGTCACGTTACATAAACATTTACAAAACGGATATTTTTTCTACTTTTTATGAATATTCCAATATTTATCGACGTGCGTCTACATCTTTTAATTATCTTATCACACATACACTTACTTAATCAGCAGTAATAAGTTTGATTACATCTACTATCGGGAATATTTATACACTTATCACGTGTTAAGTTGCGAATAAGTCATCATCATTAGCATTACAATGCAGTTAAAACAAGATTAGAAATGGTTGAAAACTTGTTTTGTGTCAGAACTAGATATTTTTATTTTATTATATTTATTTTAAACATGACTAGACTACAATTGATAACAGCAGTGAAAGTATGTCCATACTAATAAGTAGACTCGATCAAAACCTTATCTAAATAATAATAGAGAATACTATATACTTGACGCCTTATAATCTCTAAAGCGCTGTAGATAGACATTACACATTTCTAATGAATAAATAATAACATGTTTTCGAGTAGAGAACAGCATTCGTTTTTAAAATTTCGGGTTTTCAAGTGCTTTACTAATCTCAAATAGTACTGACAGATCAATCGTAGTCACCATTTTAACGAAACGTTACTGACAACAGATTTTCGTCTAGTAAGTCAGTAGTTCATTTTAGAAGCTTTTAAGAATTTAAGAATATAATTCGTAATCATCATCAGCCCATATTTGTCCACTGCTGGAACATAATTGACAGCTTATAATTTTGTAGCTCTACAAACCATCCAATCGTATATTAGCTGCTAAAATATACTTGACAGTCTGTCATTTTGTACTTTTATCTCTGGTGACGTGTGAAACGTGTGAGAGAACTACAACATCATAGGCTCTCAAGTATATTATAAAAGTTAACGTTCTGTACAAAATGGTCCTCTGATAAGCCCCCCTAGCACAGCACTCCAAGAAAGAAGTGCCAAGTGGCACGAAGCGTGACATAACAGCCAATCAGAGCGCGTGTTTGTTTTATGTCGTGCCTTTCTTGGTGAGCGTGCTAATCCTGCTGAGGTTAAGACAAACATTGTGTGTGGTGTGTTTACCCAGCTGGTGTGCGATGTCGGCGAGCAGGCGGCGCTCGGCCTGCTCGGCGCTGTCGGCGCCGGCGGCGAGGCGCGCGGCCTCGTCGCGCAGCGCGCGGTTCTCCCGCTCCAGCGCGCCGGTGCGCATGCGCAGCGCGCCCAGCCGCGCCTCCGGCTGCTCCTCCACCGGCGACTCCTCGGTGTCATCGGTTAGCACCTGGTGGCGGTTGTTGTGTCCAGTTAGTGTAAGGTTATAGATACATTGTACGGGAATTATAGAAAAGTATAATAAAGAATTCACCCTACCATAAGTGTTTCGTTTCGATTTTATCCAAATCGTACGATTCCATAAATTAAATTGCACAAAAAATCATGTTTGACACCGGGATAGGTGTCGGGATTATAATACATTTTTTCATATATGACATACATATTCATACGAACAAATTCTTACACTTATTTCAAAATTCAGGAGCCCGACTACAAGATCTGGTTGATCTTTAGATCTCATCTACTCTTTAATTATTTCACCTAACAAAATTAATCAGGAGATAGCGTGACAGTTTACACTAAAACTAAAAGATAAGCCACGTTTTATAAGGAGGTAAATCGACTTAAATAGCTCTGAACTTTTAAATGCATTTAAAAATTCATTCGATAACCATATGGAATATATGATTAATAATGTAATAGGGAGCATCAACTTCATTGTGGATTAAAAGTAGAGTATTTGAGTTTTCAGAATAAACTTCAAAGACTTTGTGCTTCTATCCTTATCTACTAATTGAGCTAGGTATAATTACAAAAAAGTAGGTCAAGTACATTGTAAAAGCGAATGAACTGTAACATTTTATAGTCCATGTAAAAGGACCCCTAACTTCTTAGCAGCATTGTTGGCTAGGCCTTTTCATTTACATACAAAATAGTTCTATTTTGTCTAAGTATATGGACGGAAATCCAGCGTAGCCGTCATAGTAAACTGATTTTCATTTTGTCGAACCCAATAATGTTTATAAGTGCGCTTGCTAGGGGGTCCCTTTAGAGGCAGTGTAGAAGTTACCTGCAGCAGATCGGACTTGTTGTGCAGCTCGTGTCTAAGCTGCGTGATGACGTCCCTAGCGCCGCGCAGCTCGCCCTCGAGCGCACTCACGCGCGACTCCAGCCGCCCATTGGCCGCCAGCAGCTCTTTGCCGATGCGAGCTGTCAACTCCAAGTCCTTCTCTTTCTGTTAAAGCAAAGAACACACGTGTTATCCTTTTGACTCAGATGGTAAATGCTGTTTTATGGTTTTAAATTTTGTGCAGAAATTTTCCCTTTTTGACATCAGATCCTGGTAGACCTGTAGATAGTTTTATTTTATTCTATTCTTTCTTATTTTAAACATGGCAAGACTACTCAAAACTTCAAAATTGCTGGACTCATTGTGTCACCTAACATAACGGTTAAAAGGTTCAAAATGCAAAAAGACATTAAAAAATACACTGTCACGTCTTTTATTCCTAAACCGTGGTTGGCATAATCACTTCCGAAGTAAATCCCCATGGATCATCAAGCACATTTAACCCAACAGCAGCAGCCCAGCCCACCGCCGGGGTTCAGACAAGTAAGGTATGCGGGTTTCATAACGATGTTGACCCTCAACGTATGAACGTTGCCTAGCGTACATATGTATAAGCTCTGAAAAAGAGACCCATTGCTTCACGTCCTAATACAGCCGGATCTCGAATCCACAACCTACTTGTTGTAAGGCCATGTACTCGAGCACTTGGCCACAGACGCATTAACATTAGCTTGGCGCGGCACGTTACTCTGAAACCGGTTCAATTGAACTACCTGTACATTACAAACTAGTACTAGACACGTGAATATCCTGTTGGGAGTACTGTGCGGGTTTACATCGACGTTTCAAATCCAAAGTAATAATCAGCTCATTCCAAGAATTCATGCATTTTTACATTATTGCTGTTGTGACGCTAGACGTGATTTGAAAGCTTGACGTCCGACGGAGACTAAGATGGTAATCGTGCAAATATTCTAGTTTCAGTGGTTCAGTAATATTTTCTTCAATGTTACACAAAAGTCAACCTTTGTTTGTCAAGAGGAAGAACCATTTCAATTATGGATCTATTAGGTGTACCTCGGCGATTTTGCGCACAGTTTTCATAATGTTCTCGAGGGAAATTCGTGAAAAATATATAAAATCCGTTTAGTTTAGTTTTTGCGTGACAAAGTAACATCATTCAAACATGCAAACTTTTGCATTTATAATATCAATAAGATTATGACAAATGCCAAGGGGAAACGTTGTGTTACCAATATACATTATTAAAAAGTATCATAATATGTCCTTTCTCTGGCTCTAAACTATCTGTACACCAAATTTCAAATAAATCTGTTTAGCAGTTTTGATGTGAAACTGACAGACAGACATACGTTTCTTTTGCGTTTATAATATTACCATTAGTTAACCACCGTACAAAATACTCGCACCACCGAGTCTAGGCGAAATATTCCACGAATTCGACACCTATCGGATAACATTTTATAACGATTACGCGGTAGACAATTTGCTTTTCGTGCACATCTATTATGAAATTTTGTGCAAATAATCGCCAAAGTCTATTGTCAATTTCACAGCGAGATCGAATCACACCTTGCGCAGTAATCGACTGTAAAGTATGAAATCACGGAATTAATCGCTAATCATTGTATGACACGACTTTGATTGGCTGATCTATTTTTAAACTCGCTCATTATGTACACGCCTACCCTATTGTGTCGGAAGTACATTATATTGTTCTGTCAACAGTAAATAGGACAAAATGATGTATCCTCTAATGTACACGCAAGTATTACATCCCCTGGGGCATCACGCGACAACTTCGTGATATTTTATCATGCAGATTGGCCTATTCACAGCTAATTAGAATGCTATCGATAGATAAGTTTGATTATTTCGTCAGCAAATTTAAATTTAGACGTATGATAGACGGTTTCTTTGTACTGCCCATTAAGTAAATAACAGTACACTTCAAGCCAATCGCCAAAGCCGGGTAGACAGAGGAACTTGCTCAGCAAATGCTTGGTTCATCAAACGTATCCAACCCAACGTGAGGGGGGCGATATAGGTTTCCTCACGATGTTTTTCTTCACCGTATGAACGTTGCTTTGCGTACATAGGCTCTGAAAAAGAGTCCTATCGGTACACGTCCTGTACGTCCAGGTTTTGAACCCACAACACGATTGCAAGCCCAAGTACCAAAACCACTGAGCCACATACGCTCTCAGTAGAGGTAAAGTTAAGGAAAGACAAAACAATGCAGCGATGAGATTAATGCTTTTTTACATGTCCTCCTTGCATCACTCGTGTGTGTACACAACAAGCGCTATTATTGTCATGTTGTTAATTATGAGAAACATTGATAATGTTTATCTAGAAAAACAGATTTATAGTTTGTGAAAAACGCCAATTGTTCGATACATTTCCTTCAGTTACATTGTTTTCGATCATACAGGGAACCGTGTGGACGCATAGTACAACAATATGTGTCTTCACACTCTCACAGTTATAACATTTTCACATGCTTCTATTCAACATGATGTGTTAGGGCGTTTACACATGTTGTCAGAGCTAGCTATGGCACCTTTGATTTATAAGCACGTATCACATGCTTTATCCAATCGACGGCTCTGTGGAAACGGAACCTAACTGCAGGCTATAAAACATTCTCGGAATGAATCAAGGCAACATGAATAAAACTGGGAGGAATGATTACACTAGCGATGTGAAAAAAACAGACTTACTTCTTCTAATAGCCGTGTTACCGCTTCGATGTCATTGTAGGTTTTTGTCATTTGGCTCACCCTGTTGCTGCATAGAACTGTAGACAAAGAAATAATTATCACTATGGTCCCAATTTCACTTATCGGTTATATTTCTTTATTGGTCGTTATATTTAAAGTAGGTAGATACGTAAATATAGCTTCACGCTTAGTTTTCTTTCAATTATTTGTTTCTGATTAATTTTGCACTTATTGTATAAGTATTTACTGTGACTTAGAAACGATAATTGTGAAACATCAAGTCTTTGAAATAATAGCTGGTAGTCTAAGCTATCATGATATTACGTATGATTGCTGTGCAATGCAAAATGTCACAATAATAAATGATAAAAACCTAGAGCACAAAATTAAAATGCAACGTAAATTTCTAATTGCCTGCAACATGGACTTTAAGCTCACATTGTTTATTTTTCTTTTACAAAACCTTTTTAGCAACACAATCCTAACACCAGTTACCCTCCAATGGTTAGTCAAAAACACGAAAAAAAAACCTAGCAGCGTCGGTTAGTTTCATTGGGAAAACGCATCGCGTAAGCGTTAGGCACAAAAGAATTCCACGCACAATGCCACTTTTATTTAATTGTCTCATTCAGTCGACTAGAAAAATGGTTCCATTTCACCGCTCTCATTGAAACGTACCAATAGTATTATATTAGACAGACTAATTTTACCATAACAAAGCACTGATAAAAAAGAAAACACTTTTACTGAGAGCGTATCAAAGACACCAAACATAAAGTGTTGCGCACTCGACTGTGAAGCGCCATTAAATCGTGCCGGCAAATACTATCCGACTGATAAGATACGACCGCGGTGATCGTTTTGTAATGAACATTTCGCGGAGATAATATACCAACACTGACCCGGGGGAATGTCGTCTAGCCTTCGTGCGTTCATCGAACCTATATCAGGTGCGTTCACAATTTGCGCCAACGCCGCGCCAGGGAGCGACACGGGCCGGTACCGCTTGTTTCGTCAATATAAACACCCCTAGGCTGGGACGCGGCCACGCAAACTTGCTATAGGGTTACAACTGAGACTGCGTAACGCAAAGAACTAGAAGCTCTCCCCGCCTGTCACACAACAGCCGCAAAACAAACTGTCTTTGTCTCATATGTGGGAATAATCTAGTTGAACAATGATACCGTTTTATTTATCAACAAACTAAGTGTTACATCAAGTTATAAGACCACCCGTAGAGTTGTCGCGAAACTTTTGCTCGCCAAATCGCTAATATCTAGAAATATAAACACGAAATTATAACAATTGTTTTTGGTAATACCAAAACGAATCGAGATAAATCTAGTCTGTAAGTTATACCTGTCTACTTATAGTGTTATTTGCGAAACTTTGGGAGATAATATCGTTTCTTTCTATAACGAGTACTTGGAAAGTGGGGCTGTCAATATTATGCACGTTTTAGGTACCAGCTCTCCGGTGCCTTTCAACGCTTTCTCGTAACAAACAACCTTCCAAGAACAGATGTGGGAAGCAACATTGATTCCTCATTGTACTGGATGTTCAGAAATGTTCTTTATTCTGTATTGTTACCTAACTGCCTGATTACAGCGGATATTGATTGTGTTCGCGGTTACCTCTCTCACATGATACAATTTTACTTTCACGGTTTTTGCATAGCTTATCCATTACTTCCCGTTAGTTTGTTATACATAGTTAATACACGTTGACCCGAAAACATTAATCTAATGGTAAACAACATCAACATAATAGTAACAAGTGATTATAAGTGATAACGTGACAACACCGTGTGACAAGATAATACACAACACCGGTTAATATTTTAATTACGATACTAACGCTTAGGCAATAAGTTTGCGAGTAGGCCAAGGTCCTCAAAGTTAGAAACATAGCAACGGCTCCTAAGCAATAATGAAATTAAATTCTATAAAAAAAAACAAGCGTAGCCCGAAGTGGTTAAAATGTGACAATGACACTGCAGATGGCATTATGAACAATGAGATGGAAAGTGAAGCTGGCAATGGTAGTAAAGACGATGTGCGGCGGTAGTCAGAGATAGTGTTCGCCCCCGTACCTCGGTCGAGGAGCAACGTCCTGATAACTCGGAAGTAGAGTCGGCCGAACCTGTCGCGTGCGACGTGGTACAGGAAGTCGGGGTATTCGCCCAGACACTCGCGCAGCTCCGCGTCAGGGAGGAAGCTCAACTCCTCAAACAGTTCCCGGTCGAAGCCGGGCGGCGGCGAGGCGCGCGAACTCCCCCCGCCCCCCGCGCACCCCGCGCCCCCACACCTCCCCTCCGCCGTGATCCGATACCATCGGCCGCCAGACGACCGCCGGATAACTCACACCCCCTTCACTTCTCACCATCCAATACAGTACGGGGGTGTATAGCACTACACTACATTGAAATATACCCAACACCAGTCTGAATTGTGCACACTACGTATATAAGTCCTCGACGGCTCGTACTGGACAAATATTTACTTGAACATCACGGCTGGAATATGAATATTTGTACATCGTGCCGATGCCGCGGCACACGTACAAATGAAGATGCAGTTTCGGGTTTGACGCGACGCAGCGCCGCGTCTGAACAAACCACAGTTTAAATGCACGCACGGCCGACCAAGCGGACTGTTGAAATTAACTCTCTTATGAAATTCATAACATGTGAATTCTTAGTAAAGTAAAAAGCAAGTTCTTTCTTTATTACGTGCCCAAACAGTGACAATGTAAATAGTGTGCGATAACTGTTAATTGGTTAGAAATCAATCGTGAAGTAATTTATAAAGTCTGTTCGAAGGCATATTTACATGACACTGTGACGTAGGAACAATCGTAAAAAGTATGATGGGCGTGTCATCCATTAGCCTGATTTACTTACGAACCTAATGGACACTCGACCCATCCCTACTTTCGCGGGCTTTTGACATTCGGTGAATTAATTCTACTATCTTAATTCTGTTTCATTGTACAAATCGAGTAATAAATACATTTTACGTAGTTAATATTGATTAGATAATAGTGGCAGCTACCAATAGAGACCTAATGCAACCTTTTGTAATGCTAAAAGATTCCTCGCGATGTTTTCTTTCATCGTAAGATCATCAATAAGCGGATATTGTTTGGCGAATTATTCAGTCACATAGAAAATACTTTTGGAATGATATATAAAGACAATAGTCTATTTGTTCATTATTAATGACTAATGGCTCTGTTATGATTCAAGAATACACGGGAGGTGTAAAATGTACTATTGTTTCTGAAAGGAAATGTAAACTCTGACCAGTGGGAAATGTATAGGTAAAACTTCGTAATTTTCCGGTTCTTTTTGACCAACAAAATATTACGAACCGTAGACATGTATCTAATATTATCTTAGATGACATTCATTACGATAACGATATGCACTGTATACAAGATAAAGTAAATATACCGATTTAGATTTATGTAAATAGATAACTAACCACTGCAGACCATTTATAATTATTCAGATCAGTATGACGTCATACCAATGAACGATAAATCAGTGTTATACCTATATTACATTTCATTCATGTCATTTTCTTATAAGTACGTGATTACATTATTATACTTATTTCACATATGTACGTACAAATTACTTACATACATAGTTTTCACCGTGGCAATAAAAAAATGGCATGGCACTAAAACGGATGTGACTTAATACTTGACCACGAATAGATAGATTATGCGTTATGATCCTACTAGGTACAGACGTGCTTTTCTTTTTGGTTTATTTATTTTGTTTTGTTATTATTTATCTTTTTTTGTGCACTGGCACACGAGACTGTCATATGGTGAAGATGAACATTGTAAGTAAACCCGGGTACCAAAAGATACGTAAACCCTACGAATATAAATCCATCACAACTACGTTGAGTAAACTTATACATTTTTATTTGCAAATGCCTATCCCCCATTCGGGTAAGCACCAGTAATATGTGGATTTCTCTACTACTATTAAATCTTTCTCCAAAATCACTTTATCTGGAATATTTGTATTGGCTCTGCTCGTTGAATACAGCACACCTAACCAACTCAATGTTTCATACGAAAGTAGGAGGATAAAAAAACTTAATAGGTACTGTTGTAATCGTAAGGTCGCTAGTGCTCTTAAGCGCGTGATCTTCGCTGACGCCACGGTTGAGGAACCTTGGACGCATGGTTGAGAATCGCTTGCACTGATTTTTATCAAATTCTCAAAGACAACATAACATACAACTGTACGTACTAGTTTTAAATCGTCGAAATGAAATCTTTTGAACGATCCTATCTCATCCATACATTGGACAAATCTTTATATAATATATTATGTTCTCAATAATTCGGGTTGTATTTAGAGTAGAAAGATATAATTCCTACGTCAATATAAACATGATAACAACGCAAGTAAAACCACGGAATGTGTATATTCTAGAATAGCGGTACAACGTTTTAATATACTAACAACAAAAGTGGCGTGAATTTTGATCGGTGAATTAATTAATTGCACATTACAATTAAATATCTAAGTGTTAACGTGTACAAATTCTACACAGTCAATAATACTTCTCCTAAGGATTGCCAGATAAGAAAAGAGCAGGAATGAAATCTTAATAATACCATAATGACATTGAATGAAACAAACGTACAGAGTTTAGAAGTAGGTCATACCGCGACTGTACGTTGCAACATTTACAATAGCGACCCTGCCGCCACGCGAGAGCTAGAAATGTCAATATCGTTATAAATATCCGTGACAGTTTTCGTGAGATAATTCCGGAAATTTTATTTTATTTTGCGATACACACCGTCTCTTACTTTCACGATCGAGAGAAAAATGTTTGTAGGCAGACACACACGCGAGGAGATTATAAACGTCTCAACAGTTTGTAAGTAATTTTACCGTCTAATACAAATCTCGTTAAATATGAACTATTAGAGTACTGAGAACCGGCTTTTTTAATCGCGTTTGTCCCATGACAAATGGTTTACAACGTACGAGTAAGTTTAGTTAAAGAAAATCTATAAAAACTCCACGCTAGAGTATATCGTAGTTAACTTTCTCATCCCTAAATAATTTGGGCTGTTGTTAAGTACAGGAATCTTTTGGCGCGTCGCTAAAAAGTTTGGACCCTGAGAGATTATTTTCCATATCACAATAAAGGCCTAATCCAAGTACCTAACAGAAATGTATGAAAGGGTAAAAGGTATACGGCTAAAGTTTTTAACGAGAAATCACATTAAATATTCAGTTCTCACGCGCCAAAGAATCCTTGCAGCACCTTACGTATTGTATACTGATACGTCAATCTATCAAAGAGTACTTTTTTATATACAATAAAAAAAACTATTTCTATCGTTCTAGACACAGTAAGAAGTCTAATAGAAAAACGAGGTCATATTACAGTGTGTTCCAACTAAAGCTCAACTCGGTCGCAGTTCGCGAACCTACGTTCCGTGCACCGCAATATCAAATTACTCTTCAACCGTTCCAGCAATGCAGTAGTCATACGGTTTAGCTACACGCTGCGATTGTCGCCGTATAGTAGACTAAATACGTTACATTATACGAACAACACAATGCGCAACATAGTCATTGAACCGGTAAGCATCGAGCCCGTATGATTCAGCCATCGATTTGTATGCTACAAGTGAACGTCGGGCGCGGTGTGAGGTTACAGTCTCACTCTAAAGGAGGTAGGTAATATGAACGGAAGAAATACAATCACCTACGTTCATCCGGCATATAAACAAGTTATAGTTTTTTTTATAATGTAAACTAGGTTACTCTGTTGTTTAGGATCTCACCTTGACTCATCAGTCAAATACAGTGACAGATAACCGGTTCAAGCTGATTTCAATTTGAGAGAAATTTCATTAGGTTTATATTCCTACATTGTACAATTTGTCATAAGTGTACAAATTAATAAAAGTCTGCTAAAAATTCCAATGAAAAACGTGATTGTCTCTGAAGCTGGCCTCATTGTAATGAGTAATTTAAAAACATATTATCATAAACATACTGTACATCATAGATGTTTAGTCTATTATACGAACGACAATCAATAAGTAGTGAATAGCAAATACACAATAACACGTCGATGACGCGTTTCAGGTAGGTACAAATTGAAGTACATAAAAGCAAATTCGATACTGCAATAAAATACACTTATTGTGACCTAAGTGCCTATTCACGGCTGTAACAATACGTCCTTACACTTGATTTCAAACACATAAATGATAAGCAAGAATATTGTTGCGCGCGGATGTCTGCCGCACATGCGATGAAATAGAAAACGTTGACCGAAATCACTCAGTCAGTGTACACAAGATGGAAGTGATTCGCCTCAACGATTCGGGATTCTTCTCAGCGTGTGTAAATAACCTTGAGATATTAAATATAGAACAAATTTCCTCAATACAACAAGGAGTCAGGGGATAAACACAAGGCCACACCATGTAGGTAAAGGTTGCGTCATTACTTCAAATAGAATAGATATATAAAATATGATTGGTTGTACATTGTACTTGAGTAAAGACATTGGACAGATATGAGACAACGATAATGAATGTAAATAAGATTTACTATGTAGTTATTACCAAAAGGTAGGTAAGTAAATTTTGATTGGACTGTATTTACGAGACGATTCCTTTACTTAAAATATAATTAGAAATTCACAAACGACGTGGATTGTACAATAGTAATCGGGCAGGGGCTCAAACCAAGTGCTAATTGTTAACCTGGGCACACTCCAAACTTTCAAAGAGTTTCTTTCAATGACAAAGAGGTAGAACGAATACTAATGAACACTGTTCAAAATCTCCGCTTAATGATGATTAAACGTGAAAGAAAGTACTAAATAGATTTTGAAGAGAAGTCATTCACAAAGATAGGAACTACTTAAACGCCCATTATTCAAGTTCACTGTTCACACTACAATAGTAGCCTTGACAGTACGGTTCAAAGGTTTTTTTTTTTTGCTATACAAAACAATTTATCGTCATGGGAATTATGGACAATTTTCATAGAGCTCGGACATTTGCCCTGCCATCACGCGGAACGGAAAATTGCAAATAACGCTGCAAAAAAATATACACATCACGTTGTCGCTTTAGAGCCGATTTAATGGGTTTAGATAAAAGTCAAGTTCAATTCAATTGTTCGAAATGCAAATATACCTATTCGTGACTGACACTTGTGTCTTCAAGGATGCATTATCATGAAAATGAGTGTTACAAATAAGAGTTTCACGAAATCACTCGTGACATTTTGTTTGCTCACAAACTCTAATGCGAGTGGCAAATAGCCTGAACAATTTTCTAAACTGTCGACTTTTGTTATTTTCGCAAAAGACTAATTTCAGGTGAATTTCAAAAAATACTTTTGGCAAAAACATTGCTCTGTATCTTGTACCGTAATTGTTTTTCAGGTCATTGTTTTATAACGATGGG
This sequence comes from Conopomorpha cramerella, assembly GCA_012932125.1. Classification (NCBI taxonomy): domain Eukaryota; kingdom Metazoa; phylum Arthropoda; class Insecta; order Lepidoptera; family Gracillariidae; genus Conopomorpha; species Conopomorpha cramerella. The sequence continues at coordinate 12,479 of SJJU01010571.1, read as the reverse complement.
GAATCCATTCAATAGTGCCCTTCAAGATGCGAATGAAAAACTTAATTGAACTCTCAGTCATTACGATTATCTGCGTGATAGTCACTGGTAATTGAACATCGTGTTCAACTACCGGGAGCCAGTGAAAAAAATACAATTACCGGGTACTACTTGTAAAATTTGACAGTACTGTAATAAAAATTACGACAATTATAGTACATACTGTCCAATTTCAGGAAAATTTTCTATGTTCGGTTAAAATTTAGATTTTACTAGCCCCTTACGGGTTTTGTACAAAATATAATAATGCTAACTGAGATGTTCCGAGTACAAAAGGGATTAGTGTACGAAGTACTTAGACTATCACCTTATGTATTGTCTTCTATGAAACATCGTGTCACCAAAGATTCTATCAACCCTAGTAAGAATGACCGAGAGTAGAAATATGGGTAAGAAATCTTAAGGATATTATTTAATTTCCTGAGACGGTGAGTGTTTCCAACTTCTGACCTGTGACATTCAAACAAGTGTACGTATTATTATTCCGCGTTACTTGTTTATTATCAGATCTACCTACAATTTAAATTTTTACTAGTGACTCTCCGTTTGCGATAAATTACGCGACTCTGCTTACGTAATGTAAGATAATTCACTTTTGATTAGGGACAAAGTTCAACCACAATGAAATACACCTACTCATTTACACTTGTCTCCTGAGACCAAGAAAGATTTCTATTGAAAACAATGGAGATACCGTTTTTTGTAATCTTTCTACAACAAACAGTAACCGTAGGCACTATTGAGATAGTAACTCAATTATATGTGTAATCAATCGGGTTCTCACAGTGTGGAAGGTATTGTTAGACTCAGCTGTGATGGCGACGCGACGACGTCGCGACGCGTCCTTGGCAACTGGACTTACGGACCACCCTCAATCGATGAGTTTAAAAAAAGATACACATCCAAAATCACAATTTCATTTAAAAACACACTTATAAAAAAAGTTCCCAAAAAATAATGTTCACTCTGATTCAACAATAAGGAAATCACTTGAAGAGGCGGATATCGGTGTGTAGTGGTCTAGTGGATGTGCAGTAGTCGACGCGTCGGTATTGATCGCGGCGGCGCGTGGCGCGTGGAGACCGTCGCGACCGGCACTGCGCGGGGCCGCTGGCAGGGCGCACGCGCGGCCGCCACCGCTGCCACCACGCCACCGCCACGCCATCGGCGCGCCGCCGCCACCCGCTCGCACACTACCACTTACGTAACCACCCTTCATTTGCCGGCATTACATGCCCCGCACGAACACGACCAACCTACCCTATGCAACGCTAATCACTCATTTACGGATAATCACTTTACTCCTGCCATCCCGCACGCGCGCAATGTATCAATCGATTGGACGACGGAGAAGCATCGCAATTTACATGCAGATTGTGAAATTTAGGGAAACTCTTTCCAGTTAATGGAAAGCTGGTAAAATTTCAAACAGTATTGTGCAAGCCGGGTGAAACTCGACCCATTTAGTTCGAACGTTAATTTTGTTAATGTTATGTTAAGCTCGATCACGCTACCGGGCGGTACCCGGGCCAAAACATACTGCTGGAAATAATGTATTTACTGTATAAACGACCACGCAAAATATTCAAACGCTTCTCAAAATTCAGAGCCCCGCAACTGAATGCCGTTAGTTCCCATTTTCATAAATTTTAACAGCGCTTAAGAAGCACTCAACTCTTAGAAACGTTTGAGTACTTATTTAAAAATTCGCTATTTTAGTATAAGTCACATCCCCATAATGTACGTATAGGTATGTATTTATGTACTGCAAAAATATTTCTCCGGGTAATTTAATCTTCCCATTTCTACGTGCCTATTGCATAGAATGCTTGTTAAAACTGTAAAACCCAGCAATGGAATTAAATCCATTGCAGTCGTAATTAATGTGGTGATTACATTTTTCCGTACCGAGATGTTCACCCACCTACATGGCAAAATGCAAAGACGTATAAAGAGCGCTTGGAAAGACCTTTGACGCCAATATTGAATTAACCTTTGGACTTGGAGCGGTAAAAAAAAACACTCGCGTACCGAAGAGTACACCTACAGCACATCGCAAATACACATTTACCGAGAGCTATTTCTGTAGTCTGTATAACAGAAAAACACGCAGGTAACAATCTCGTAATCCGTAACAGAGGTATGTGCTTACTTATTTCGTGGGTAACAGAACAATGGGCAATTTCACTTTATTACTAATGATTACTAAGATACACACTGCCCATTTTCTTATAAGAATCGGCAAATAGGTACAAGTATGCACAACGCGAGTGTGTTGACGAATAAAAACTTATCCATAACTTTTACATTACGAACATGTTGTTGGCATACTTCATAGTCATAACTGCATACATACATAAGTACAGACGTCGCACCCGTCCCAGAGGGTTAGGCGGATATCATGTACCTCCACTTTTCACGTTCCTGGTAATATACCAGGTAATATATATCCTTCAAAATTCATACCCGGGACTTTTTTTTATGAAATAGTTTCGGGTACTCAGTACGCCGGCCTCCTTAAGGACATCGCGAATCTCATCATGGAAATGTGAAAAAGACCCCTTCCCACAAAAGCCATAACTAACATGAAATTACTAGTTTTTAGTAGACAGTCACAGATTTCACCAACACCCCTCTCGATTCTGGCGAAATTTTAGCAATTTTCTATTCTAATAACGATAACGTACCGAAATTATTGTACTAATTTCTGTTCAGAAATCTAAAGTTTCACTAGACAAAAAAATAATAGATACACAGACGTTCATGATATGCCATTATTAGAATTTCTATTATTATTGACTTCTGAAATACAAGTCAATAACTACACGAAAGAACTATAGGAAACCATTTCATGGGCTCTAAATTTTAATAAGATTCGAATTTCCTAAAAAGAAAACCTATCGATTTTTCTGCTAGCACCTCTTTTACACAATCGTAACTCGTTTTTAATTTCCTTGCACGATTGGCCAACTCTATGTTTAGGAAATACACCTGTGTGTACTTATAATTTAGGATGTTTCATTGCACCTCCGCGTACGTGCTTATCTTTTTATGTTATAAATTGCTAAATGTACATGTAAACACGATCTCTGTCCGTCATTTTATTCGACTACCGAATTACGTAAGTACACACAGATGCCCACACTATTTCGTTTTGGACTGTCGATTATTTTTCCTTAGCAATACGATTACAGCAGATTTGAGAAAGACCTACCGTTATTTTCCACTTCCCACAGTTGCATTTCGATCAATTCGTTACATGATTTAATTAGTTCATTCTCAGATTAATTTATCCAATATTATAAACCTAATTAGTAAAGATTAAAATTCCTAGATTCCGGAGTAGATCTTTTAGTTCTCACGAATGTTAACGTACCTTAATAAAAACAGGAAGAAACATTACATATTTTTCTGCACCTTTTTCTATTGTTCATACCTTTTACCGGAAAAAATATGAGGATTACATAACAGATCAGATCACAACAGGCTAGCTGACAAGATCTGGTCAGTTTTGATTGAAAAGTGTCAGTGGTATCCCACTGTTGATCTTTTGCGTACATTGCTGTGCACTGTAGGTTTAGCGACGTTTTAATATTTACAAGCAAGCATTTTTTTTTTAATCACTATGAACAAGCGTTTGACCACCATCCTGCCTGATGTTAAGCAGCGATGTGGTCTACGATGGAGCACACTTGTTCAGTAGCATCCGTGTTATCTTTATTATCTATCGAGCTAACACGACAAATTTTGTTTTGTCAATATACATCATTAACAGCGTTTCCTTGCTATTATATGCATGTATTGTACATAGAAACCTTCCGTTATCTATTAAAGAAAATCGCATCAAAATCCGTTGCGTACTTTTAAAGATCTTAACATAGAGACAGACAGAGGAAGCCGACTCTCGTTTTATACTATGTATTGAAGCAAAAATATCATGCATTAACAAAACGGATTAAAAATTATAGACTTAGCGGGTACAACAACGGGGCACACACAATTTATGTATTAAACACGTTTTTAATGTTTTTTTTTACCGTACATTGAGACCTGTTTCTTTTTTATCCGCTACATGTTAAGTTTACGTTTTTTCTTTAATTAAAATGTAAAAACACGAATGCTGATTCATTATGATTAGTTGTGTGTCATAAGTGCAACTTTTTGCAACTGGTACACGTACGTACGCAAGTAGATATATCGTTTCCAAATCGAGTTCACTCGGTTCAGGTGTTATTGTACCTATATTAAATAATTCATAAACTGTCAAATACTGAACCCATATGCTAATTGAAAACGTCGAATCCTTGAACTATCGGTAATGAGAAGTTAACTTTAAAAAACCGACTACAATAGGAAATAGCCCGAAGACAAACTAGATAGACTAACCGAAGATAGACTAACGTTGTTGCATCTCTTTTGTTTCCCAATAGCTTTTTTTTTCAGACAGATTGATTTTTTTCTCATTAGTTGGAAAGGAATGATAAAATCTTAACGGAGTACGCCGAGGTGCAAAAGCCCTTCGACCAAGAACTAAGCGATGTAAGAGAATATCATCATGAAAATGATGATTTTCACAATAGCGTAATTCATTATAATTTCTCAGTTCAATGATTCAAAATAATATTTATTTAGGCTAAAAATCCACAAACACCGACCTACCCCGCGCCTAAAACTAAAATTCAGCAACAAAAATACCACTACGAAGCGCCTGAAATAACACAGCGGCAATCTAAACAATCGACACATTGCTTATCGCGAATATTTATACAGAAATAGCACAATCAACGACCAGTGTACGTAGGTACGTATCTACACGCGAGTATCTTACATAACTACTTCACAACACACAACGACATGTTGGCACGTTAGTACACACCTTAGCACAAAGACATTTGATCATTAACCTAATATGTTCAACGTTAAAATGAGCGAACCGACTGCACAAAAAAGCTAAAAGGGACTAGTTCAACGCACGCTATATGATGACCTAGAGCTGCGAAACATTGATTGACCTTGCAAAAAATCACGGAATTGCTTGTTGCAATTTGTTACCTATCGCTACCGATTCGCTTACGAACAAATTACGATGAAATTTCTAGAAAGCCAAATATGTTATTGTTAATGAGCGGTTCAAATGAACAGCGATCGGTAAGGCCGTAAATTGCGTCATCACGTAATTACAAAAGTTACAACTGATGGCGAGGATTCCGACTGAGTCATGTGACAAAATGGCACTCAATTGAGCGGAGGTGCGTCGTCGTCCGTTTGTATGTAATTTTGCGTACAGCGGAAGCATTTTAGCTACGCCGAGTTTATGAGTGACGAGACACTTACAATGAATTTGAATGAATCGTTCTCAGAGTACCTAACCTACTAGGTAGTAAATTTTAAAAACCCTTTGAAACCAACAATCGTTGAGTTTTAATAGACTCGCTAAGTGTCTGTGGCAACTGGCAATGTAACTCCGGAAAAACGCGAAAGATTTCAATGAGATTTTCATATTAGCGGAACTTTCATTTACGTAACTTACAATAATATAATAGGTATGGAGAAAAGTATGTACCGGTTATAGTATTAAAAAGCACAGCGTTTATTATATTATGATGAAGCTTAACGTAAGTACTTCATTCAATTGCTTATAATTCTAAACCATATTGCAGGAATACGACGTTGCATTTTTTTTCTGTACAAGAAAACATATGAAAAAATATACTTACATAAAGTGTCCTACACGACTTACCTGTCGTACCAGTGTCCGAAAAAAACATACAGCTCGAGAACCGTTCAGTGCATCGCGTGGTACACATTTATATTCTTAGAGCGCGACCTATTTTTCGTATCTATTTAAATACAATGCGGCGGGACTTCCTAGTTGACACCCTATGTTTTTTTTTTAAATTGAAATTAGATGATACTTTCTTTATAAATATTAACAAGCGCTCGACGACCACCATGCTGTCTGGTATTAGCAGCGCTGAGATTTACGATGAAGCACGCTTGCGTATTATTAGGCACCTGTTCAACCGTGACTTAAAAATATTCAGAACGTACTGCACAGGAAACACAGACGCAAGTCATTCCACAGTCTGGCGGTTCGTACTGTAAATGTTGATGCAAATATATGAATGTACTTACGGAAATAATTGAGGGTCTCTCTGATCTGATCAGAGGTGAGTTTGAGGTCGTCGTCGCTCACCGGCAGCGCCGGCGATGGTATAAACCAATCTTGATTTTCGTAACCTGAAACAATGAAAACTGTATCAAAATTCCATTCCTTTCCCAGCTCATATCATAACTAGAGGTACTGACTAAGCAAATGACCCCTGGGTCTTTAACCCAGCGCTTATGTGATTGACGATCGCCGTTACATGATCCAGATACCTTTTGGTGTGCTGATGTTCTCACGGTGTCTTCATTCACCGTAATGGAAACAGCATTATGTACATATGGAGTAAACCATTGATGCATTGGTAGATCCATTGATTGTCTTAACATACCAAAATAAAATAAATAAAATAAATACACTTCACGCCTTTAATCCCAAAGAGGGGTAGGCAGAGGCACACATACCAAAACTAACTTCAAAATCCCTTGTGGGTTGAAAAGTCAACAAAAAAATTCTGGAATTAGGGAGAAATCCTATAAGAACATCACTGAAATTAAACTTACTAGAAGTTAGTGTATCCCTCTCTCAATAGTATCTAAACTAAAAATTTTAAAAGCTAGTAATACTTTTAAGACCGATTCCGACACGGTACATTCTCGACCAGCTATCACAAAATGTTGGTACTTCTTCTCATCAACATTCCTATTACTCGAGCGACATTTGTATGTAACGCTCATTAAAATTAATTGTGACCGTGAGAGTACATAGGCACTATGAATGAATTAGCCGAACAAAAACAGAAAAACAGTTTGTGTGGGTTTACATTTTTTATACTCGTTTTGTCGATACCCCACAAATAAATCAACGTATGCCAAATGTTCTGCCCACTAAACCTGAGCATGTCAGTTGACGCATGAGTAACGAACTCGTACAAAAAATACGCTCACGGAAACAGTTCACCTAAATCACGAATTTAACCATATCCGAGATAATCCCAATTAATCAGTTACCCGACTGCGCTAGATCCCGAGAGGGTTGAGGGTTAGCTTTGATGCAAAAAAAATGTTAAACCATCGGTATAACGGTACGATAACTCAAAAAATCTAGGACTAGCCTAAGCCATAGAAGTAAACAACAACCTAGACCCATTAGAATGTTATTATTCAAAACAAAACCAACTCGTACAAGCGAGTACAGTCACTTAGAAGATGAAACAAAGGAATTACAAAATAGGTACTTGCATAAGGCTGAACAGAAAGATTTATGTAAATACATTATGCATGAAAAAGATTGTTTCGCCTTACATGGTAGGCGAGTATGTATTCACTTAGCCTATGCCTAGTAATAATAGGTACAGTCAGATACCGTTTAGAATATAATACGGTCTGCATAATATGCTTCTGTCATTACAAGACTATTGATGGTACTGATTTCAAAATTATTGCATTTGCCAGTCAGTCAGCACTGCATGGATATGAAAAAAGGCGTAACATCACAGTATTTTCATAGAAATACTAGTGGACTCGACAGACGTTGTCTTTTATTTTACGTGGGGGAATCCTCATGGACACCCCGTCGCCATGGGACAGCGAACAAGGTAGTGTCGGACTCTTAGCTCTTAAACCCCCACGATGACCTCCGTGTCGCGAGCAGGGCGGGTCCCGGGTGTACCCGGAGGAATTGCGTCAGGACCCGCCCAAGCGATCTGTCCGGTATTCAGACTCCGTCTCGGGGCAGACGGTGACGTGTCTGCCCCAGCGACCTCCGTCGCCGACGTTGGTTACCAGGTCATAGGGTAACCGCGCCCTTCATTGGGAACAAACATCACGACACTGGATTTTTATATATTAAAATGTGCCTCATTACTGACTGAGCTTCTTGAACACTTAAGGATTATTAGTCTTCGCAAAAATTGTGCCTATTGATGGTAGATCAACGCCCATATTATACACACATCAAAAGTGTCTAGGGATCAAGAACATTTTTAGCTCTATAAAAAATCTAATTTATTTAAATCAAATCTAATCTTCAGGATTGGTCTCCTACCTAATTCCCCATGCCTGTATCAATGACCACATTTTGAATAAATTATGAATGAATTCAGTTTTTGTTAAATATATTCTAGATTGCAATCTCCTAATCTAAAATGTACTTGATCCCTAGACACTTTTGATGTGTGTATAAATAGTATAGATTGGCAAGTATTGTTATTACATTCCAGGGTGAGAATCCTAGCTATAGTAATACAAGTTTTCGTATTCACTATCTTGCACATATTGATAGTCATGTCATGACAAGACAAACGAGAATAAAACACAAAAGCTTATTGGATCGATTCTAGTGGGGGATTTAACAAAAAAAACATCCTCATACGATGAAGGACAACTTCGTATAACCCACCTCTACCGTTGGTTGGGTTGTAGGATTTCTGGCCATTTTCTTAGCAAGTGCCTCTGCCTACCCAGCCCTTTAGCAATAAAAGGCGTGAAGTCAAAAACAAATAATACAATGGCGTTTATGTACTTTTGACATTTTACTGTGATAATCGCTGTGACTTTACGCGTGACATCTCAATGGTATTTTACCCATAGTAAATCCTACATTCATGACAGAACAAGGAATGAAGAGCCGTCACTAAAATTACCTTTTGCACATCAGGAGAGATGAATTATTCCAAGGATTATTGGGAACTGTGATAAATTATACCAGTGGTACAAAACAATCCATCTAAATCTCTTTCGGAAAAGCAACCTTTGTGTTCATGATCGGTAATAATGGTATCAATAGGAAGAAGCGAATTAACGATCCAAGCGCCATTTTTTACTGTTGTGATTGGTAGAGGTACTACCTACAGCTGACAAAATAGTGTCTACTTCTAGTTCACAATGTACAGTCAACGTTAGATAATATCTTTCTTACATTATTTGCAATCAAACAAAATACCAATCTTGGCACATGGGAAAAATGTTGGACGAGTTCAAGTAACTTTTATTTGTAACGCAATATGAACTATTATTGTACGTATCAAAATGTAGATCTCCATAATGATAATGTTCAGGTTGAACTTTAAGCGATAGGTTTTCTAACGTTACAAACGCAGCCAAATGCGGTCATGTGTGTAAGGAAGTGTTCAGTCATTCATGTGTAGTAAATTGCTCGGCATAGTTCAACCTAGCAAGACGGTAATTGTGTAGGTAATAAATTACTTACATAATAATCTCTACAACATTACAGGCACTGCAGCTTTGTTTTAATGTCAAAATTCCCCATAATTCACTAGAACACACTACACTACAGATAAATTACGTAACCCTAAAATTGTTATAGTCTTTCGTAATAAAAGCATACAATAATCGCACTATAAAGTTTTTTTTCTTAGTTTTTCTTGTTGCCTTAGGAAGGGACTGACAAAACCTCAGTAACGGGCAGTGAGCAGGTGGAAGTGGTTTGGGAGAATACAGAAATAAACTACGGATGAATTTGTTATTAAGCTTTGTTTAAATCACATGCACCAAACTCCAATCTTAGGAATAGGGAGTATAATACTATATCATACATATATGTTATTCTGATGAATATGATATATTGTTGAAAAGTGTAACTGAAGTAAGTAGTTTTTTCATAAAAGAGTAACAAATATCCATATTTACAAAGTTTTTGTATAATTCCGTGAGATATATTTAAATATCACACCAGTTATCCCACGCGTTATCAAGGATACATCCCCTACTAATATTAAAAAGAACCCTACTAATATTGAAATCTGAGTGTGTGCATATTTGTTTCTTTTTACGCATGTTTCCGTAACTTGGTGGGGGGATATACAGATTAATTTGATCCTCAAATTCCCACGGGATTGGACCAAACGGCATAACACTCGGAACACAGATCGAATATAAAAGTTTAACGTATATTACCCATATGTCACGTATGTGCTATACCAAACTGTGACTAGCTTAAAACCAGTAGATACTAGAATTAATTTAAATGATAGATTCTTCAAACTTGTCGCTAGAAGTTTGCTCATGCGGTGATGTCATTTCAGGCAAAACTGTTTGCCGTTTGTGAGCTCAAGTTGGCTTAGTAGTTTACACTTTACGACGAAGGGAAACCACCTGCATAACAAAAGGTGTATAGATCCCAGTGGGAACATTTTGATATGTTATGTGTCGTCTGTACGGTATGCCAAAAAAGCGGTTATAAGTTTAGATGACAAGCAATCAGTACTGACATAGTTATAGACAAGTAAAGAATGAACCTTAATGTCTAATGACATTCGCATTAGTTTCAACTTCAGGGTGGTGGGACTGTAAGGTCGACCAAGAAAGTGGCCTATGAATTTTGTTGACACTTGCTACGTCACCAAAAAACATCAATAAGGCAGAGTTGTTATATTATGACAATGCAAAAATGAACCTTAATGTTTTAAGACATTCACATTAGTCTCGACCTTAGGGTAGTTGACTGCACATACGTACACATAATCTTACACTATCTTGAAGCATGAAGTGTTATGCAAAATACAATTCAAGGTTGCATTATTACACAATTCATACCACTGCAAGTGCCATACTGAAGACTCGTGTATTTTTATAAATCCTCACAGAACATAGCCAAGTTTCATCAGGTATCTAAAATAATACAGTTATTTTTGTCAATTAAGAAGGACATTATTAATAGCGTCTTTCTCTACACGTGGAACATTGTCAAGACAATGTAAGAGAATAGAGCAAAGATAAGAACTTAATTTGTCTTCTATGAAACATATTCTAATGTCGCGTGACCTACGTACATAATGTGTGGGACTAATTAAACTGAACAGTCAATATAAAATACATGAACATGAACACAGTGATTTTAATTATATGTTTTACATTGATTACCAACCTACCTTGCAGTAGAAAAGCTTAATTTGCAACAACATGCCTCTTATGTTGTATTCCTGAAATTGGTCTTGTTATTTCATCATTTTGGAGCGTTCAGTTATTTTACCTCTGGCTGTTATGTTATGTTATGTGTTGTCACAACAAAGGTAAAATAACTGTTAACGGTCTATACATCAAAATATGCTCCCTATTTTACTACTAGGTTAGCACTAAAAGACAAGACAACGCGAATCGTCGTAAATGGTATTATCGTTGGTAACTGGCATTAAAGTAGATTAGGACTACAACAAATATATTTTAAAGTAGGTTTAGTGTAAGGGGTGATTAATACTAATAACCCCTATAAAATATACTTGATATGGTCCTAATCTAGTTTAGGTACCAGTGGCGAAATTACCATTCACGACGATATGCGAAACCTGTAAGTAAAATAGGGAGCTAGCTTATTTTGATGTAGATATATTCTAGCTGCATATTGTGCTTTTCGACTGCCAGGTAATGCACGTGGACGTCACATGGCTAATGATTATAAAGTAATTTCATAGACGAATGTAAAATACAAAACAGTTTGAAAAAGACATATAACTTTTGTTACTAGTAAAGGGAGAAGAATACATTAAACACCATGCTCAATTAGTCCCGTGGGTAAATTCTAAAAGTACTATGGCTAGCACTAACCACTAACCATCTACTATTCGCCATAGAGGTTCGCAGGAGGTCTGACCCTCCCGTCCGTCGGCACCCACGCAAGGGATTTATTGTGTTGGAACTATGCAGGGACTGTTCAGACTCCGGTATCATTGCGACTAGTTCTAAGCTGACTTCATCAAGATCTTGTTAAGTGAACAATCAATACAATGTAGAAAACAAAATCGCCTCCTGTGTGTCCCTATTTAATTAGGCTTAGATCTTTAAAACTAACTAATTTTGATGAAGTTTTCTTCAATAGATAACATGATTCTTGAGGAAGGTTTTTATTATATTATCTTTATTTTATCAATTTAATAACAGAGAAACACTGTTAATAATGTATATTAGCAAACCAACGTTTGCCGGCTCAACTAGTCTAAGATAAGTAGATTTTGATTTTGATTTTGTGATGAAATACACTAAGGCTTATGCAACCGGGATACATGCAAAAGCAGGAAATTTTCCCGACAAAATACAACCAAATGGTCGTAAATGTTAATATGTCGACACATAAGAAAAAAAAACGATAATTACCGTCATAAACCATGTTTACTTGTACAATATGTTTACAATTTATAAGTGTTCGTGATTCATCACGTCTCAGCTGCTGACGAACGACTGATTGATGTTTCCACACTGTCCACACGTGAAAAGTCAATTTAAATGTGGAAATAACGTTTTGTAAGAAGAGAAAAACAATACAGAACCATTAACTAAACGCATTCAACGAAGACGTTTACGTGAGCCTTTAATATCTT
>SJJU01010570.1:0-17765 GCA_012932125.1 Conopomorpha cramerella | reverse complement strand
TGTGTGTGTGTGTGTGTGAGTGTTTGTGTTTGTGTGTGTTTGTGTGTGTGTGTGTGTGTGTGAGAGAGACCAAGGATACTTGAGTTACTATATAGTATACTTATTAATATTTAAATAACAGTACGCGTGTAATCTTAAGACAGTTGATTATTAACAAATTAACACTGATTTTTATTTGTGTCGATTTATGTAGTTTTCAGCTTCCTCGTAATTTAGAGAAAGAAGCCAATTTGTTAGTAATGTTTTGCATTCGTACTTGGATAACTGACTCACTTCCATGCTACCATCAATCTGATTATATAGAAAGGTGGAAAGTGATTCAAATTGCCTATGTGCAAATTTTGTTCTGGACGGAAACGAACTTAAGGCTTTTGGTCTCCTACGTCTGCAGTAAGAATCAGAGTCCTTTTTTGATTCGATAGTTTTGTGACGTCTTAGTGTAGTTTTAAGAATAAATAGCTTACGAACGCTCAGAACTTTCGCTTTTTCATATAAAGTTGATGTGGGTGTTAGCTTTGGCAAAAATAGCATCACTTTGAGGAGGAGTCTTTGAGCTCTTTCAAGTTGAAGAAGTTTTACTTTGGTAGCACCCCCCCATATAGGAATACAATATTGTAGGACTGATTGTGCTAATGATACATAAATATTTCTAAGTAGATCATAAGTCGTAACGTGACGCAATTGCTTAAATATCCCTATCAAGCTGCGTAGACGATTTGCTACTAGTTCTATGTGAGGATGCCATGAAAGGCGCTGGTCTAGTAAGACACCAAGATATTTGACACAGTTAACCTTTGTTAATACATTGCAAGAACAGTTATTAATAGTGTTGTTTGTACTATTGAAACTAATACAATTATGCATTTTTACTTGAAAATTTGAAGGTTGTCCGGAGTCGTATATTGAAAAACAAATATAATTAGTTTTATCCGTGTTTAAGGAGAGAAGATTTTGACAAAGCCATGTATTTACTTTAATCAGTTCTTGTTCAATATTGTGCTGCAATTTGTCCCAGGTGTTGTCGAAGAACACTAGTGCAGTATCATCCGCGTATGAAAAAATATGTCCGTTTGTAAGGTGCATTTTACAAAGTGGGTCTATATAGGTGAGAAATAGGGTCGGTCCGAGTACACTGCCTTGCGGGACGCCACAAGTTACATATTCAGTGTCACTAATAATTTGGTTAATTTTGACCTGTTGAACTCTCTGACTTAGGTAACTCTTGAAGATCTTTAGAGCGTGGTCTCGGATACCGATTTGTTCAAGTCTTTTTATTAAAAGCGGCACTGACACGGTATCGAACGCTTTTTTTAAGTCAAGGAATACAGTTGCAACCTTTTTTTGAGTGTCTAGTTTTCCTACGATTAATTTAGTGATAGATTCAATAGCGTCTTCGGTAGATTTATTTTTTTGGAAACCAAACTGGTTGATAGAGAGTATATTGTACTTTGTGAGGAATGATATCAAGCGATTATTAAGAGTTTTTTCAACTATTTTAGAAATGACAGGGAGTATTGCGATAGGCCGGTAATTGGATACATCTGATCTATTACCTGATTTAAAAATAGGAAGGATTAGTGCATGTTTGTAAATACTTGGAAATATTCCATTACGATAACAACTGTTAATAAGGTGAGTTATAAGAGGCGAGATAAAAGTTGATGAGAGTTTAAGCAATTTAGTCGGTAAATTGTCCCAACCAACTGAGGTGTTGTTTTTTAGATTCATCAGGATCCCTTCAACTTCATGAATATCAGTTTCCAATAGGCCGAATGAGTGACAATTACTATTAAATGTATTTGTTAATGTTGTGTCTGTATCCTGGGGTACTTTAATATTTTGAGCAAGTTGTATTCCTATGTTAGCAAAATAATTGTTAATTTGGGTGGCTGCAGCTTGTGAATTATCATACATTTGCATTAGAGGTTCTATGTTAATACATTTCCTTTTTTTATTAATTATGTTTTTTTATGGTATTCCAAAGTATTTTGTTGTCTTTTGATTTAGAAGCTAGATCTAATTGATTTTTTTCGTATTGCCTTTTTATTTTTTTTATCAGGTTGTTCAGAAAGTTTCGATAACGTTTATATGTGATTTGTAGGATATCGTTGTCTGGAAACTTACGAGCTTGTTTTTGCAGTTTATTCCTGTTCCTTATACAATTTAATATGCCTTTTGTAATCCAAGGTTTACAAATCCGTTGTGATTTTGGAACCGTAATTATTTTAGAATTATTTATAAGCACCTCATTGAGCATGGTATTTATTGAATCAGCAATAATTTCGGGGTCATCGCTTTGTAAAATAGGTGTTACTTCTCTATTTTTTAATTCAGCAACAAAGTTAGTCAAATCAATTTTTGTTTTAATTTTCTGCGGTTTGTCTACATACATGTAGTTTTTTATAGCCAGAAGTACCATATTGTGATCAGTTACTGAAGTATTTAACACAGAGATAAATGCTGGGGACAGTTCTTTATCAAGTCTAAGTATGACATGATCCAGACAACTAGAGTAACGTGTAGGTAACAAGTGACCAACATTTAAGCCTGTAGTTGCAATAAGGTTTAGGTACGATTCACGATTTTTGGATAAAACAGAGGAGTCTCCAATTTTTGGAATTAAGTTTATATTGATATCGCCCATAATTATTAAATTTTTTATATGTATTCTGTCTATAGTTTCTTCTAAAGATGTCAAGAAGCAGTTCACATCAATATTTTGAGGAGGACGGTATATGCCTAGTAATGTATACATACACTTCACACCAGTTTCCCAAAGGGGTAAGCAGAGACTACACATCTCCAGTTATCACGGTCCTGACATAACCCATTCGCTTCAACTTCATTCATGCATCTTTTCATACATGACCTCCGGTTCGAGTACTTTTCACGCCACCTTCCACCCTATCCACCAGGATATCACCAATCTGGTCGATGTATGATCCTTCTGGGGCGACCTCTACTCATCCGGCCCATTACATCACCCATATCTTTCATCAATCGACTTTCATTCATCCTCTCTAAATAAAATGGATTCAAGAGACAGAAAGATACAAGTCTCAGCGTGCCTTCTATGTGATCTAAACTTTACATACCTAAAATGGAAACTCTGCATAAATCGGGAATTCAAAATGGCGGTTTCCTTCACATCATTTTTATTTCCAGAACAAGAGGACTTCCGTACATAGGCTTTATACGATGTATGGTTTTAGAAAATTTGTTGGACTCGTCAATATGAACAACTTTTACTATGGCGACAATGCGGGGAAATGAAAAAATAAATTCAATCCCCATACAAAATGTCATCTCTCGAAGCAAAAATTAGTCTACACACATCAAAAGTGTCTAGGGATCAAGCACATTTTAGAAGATTGCAATGAAGAATATATTTTACAAAAACTGAATTCATTCATAATTTATTCAAAATGTGGGGATAAGTCATTGATACAGGCATGGGGAATCATTTAGGAGACCAATCCAGAAGATTGGATTTGATTTAAATAAATTATATTATTTTTTAGAGCTAAAAATGTTCTTGATCCCTAGACACTTTTGATGTGTGTAGTATACCTATATTATTAACGTTAGGACAAGTTCCTACAAATACTAGCTCAGTTTAAGAGCATGTTGTAACTTGTGCGCGCAGAAATGAGCCCACCACCTGCCACTTCTCACGCTCGGAAGGGGCAATTAGGGAAGTAAATATTTGTTACTATCTACTAAAATGGGAACTAATTTGTCACCATGTTGTAATGGAAATCGACTGGAACATAAACCTGTAACAATTCCACCGCCCATAGAACAGATACTAAAGATTAAACGGTTGTTAAAAATGCAAACGTTGTTCAAACAAAGTGATTATTAGCTCCGCTGCTCGTTACGTAATTGGCGCAATATATCTCTTGGCTGTGAGGAATCTTTCATTAAGACCGTTCTTTCCGGTTTCCGGAACATTCCGCAGCCGCCGGCGGCTTTTGTCTGCGGCCAGTCACAATGTTCTCATTTTAAAATTGTAACTTTATATTTAAAAATAATAAAAGGAAATTCAGAAATGTTTTTCTCTGAAACACGACAAGAATTTAAAGTAATGTGAAACTTCTTCGTGTACAAAACAATATAAGAGCTGCAGCGCGTCAGATACTCCACAATGCGGCGGGATAAAAAGAGCAAAATATTTACGGCTGTTAACGGATCGCTCATTTTATTAACATTTATGTTTGTTAATATATTTATTTACTCACTCATGTTCACATTTTAACATTAATAATAATGTAAACGAGGCCAATATGAAAAAAAAGGGGTGCTTAGCATGATTGGTCGGCTCAGCATGATTGGAGTCGGCAAGCGTTGTGTTTACGCCGCGTCGCGCCGCCCATGATGGACGAGCCCCGATACGACACTCTACACACTGCACACACAGCTACACGTATTGAAAAACATATTCTACATATTGAACAGATTCAGGCATCTGTGAGGAAATACCCTCGTTATAACCAGCTATGCTTGCAATTCCGCCAATCTTCATTCAGCTTTACGCCGATAATCGCGACAGAAGCGTCCGTGGAGCGGTACACTCTAACCCTTTTTAACACCCGACGCAAAAAGAGGGGTGTTATAAGTTCGACGTGTCTGTCTGTCTGTGGCATCATAGCTCCCGAACGAATGAACCGATTTCAATATAGTTTTTTTTGTATTACAGGTGTTTTACGGGCGTTTTTATTTATAAGTGTTTTTATCTATGTTTGGTGGAAATCGTTTCACCCACTCAAAAGTTATGGGGGTTGAAAGCGGGGATGAAAAATGTTACTTGAGTAAATATGTCCAAGTGGACTATCAAATGAAAGGGCACGATACGAACATTTAAAATCGGTTTTTTTTTTTAAATAATGCAATTTATAGTTATTAACAATAGAATATTACGTTACTTAATGCCCTTTACTCCCCCTGGCACTGCTATGGTGATGGATTATGGATTATGGATTATGTACTGATCACACGTCACGTGAAATCCGTTTTTTAGTAGAATAAACCTAATTGATACTTATTAGCAATGATATTGAATATTTTATTTTAGCTTAAGTTTTTACCAGATTGCGCCACCAAAAGACTACAATGTGGAGCATAGAAGGACCCCACAACTCAGGACTACCTACAGTGGAGGTCAATGTTAACCCTTAGCATTTAAGTGAAAATTCTAATAAAGATTTTGATTTTGATTATTTTTGATTTTGATATTACTAGTGCAATGGAGTAGCAGCTCTTAATTCCGCCAAACGATATTTCATGTGTGTATCATTATTCAGCACGAAGAACCCATGAAGCGTGTTAACGACTGAAGACGCGACGAGGGCCCGACGCGAAGTCTCCGTAATGTGGTCGTCATGCCCCAAAAGCGGGAGAGTTGACAACTAAACAGGGATAATGTGTACGAAGAAAACGTGTGCGTTGAAGAGGCTGCAGCAAGTAGGCGACCTCTCTAGAGAATGGCCCGTACGCCGAGAGGCAGGGACAAGCCCATCACCACCCGCACCGTAGGGAGAGTCTGTCAGAGCCTTGTAAAATATAACAAGGAAGCCCGCATAAAAAAACCAAGCGCGAATCTTAATAATGGCGACGGTCAACCAACATCAAATAGAGTTTATAATTTGTGAGCGGAGCGGATTTGTTGCAATTTAAAGGTTTTGCCGGTAAATTGAATAATAATTACATCAAATATTTCATTATGTGATTATGTTATGTATGTTGAAATAATTACATCCTAATTATGTCCTTTTTAATGAAGCATGAATTGAAAATTATGTTAGATCATTTCTTAATGAAACGCGCACAGACATTATAACTCAATATTGTTCACCGGGTATATAGGCGCGAATAACAAAGGTAAGCTCAAGCTTGTCTTTGATTATATTCGCGCCTATATACCCGGTGAACAATATCGAGTGAAAATTATGTTGTTGTGAACCTTTTGATGCGTCGCGATGATTGTCCTTCATGGTACGAGCGTTGCGTTGCGTACATAGGCTCTCAAAAAGAGTCCCATTGGCACACGTTCAGGCTACAAGTCAAGTATCCGACCAACTGGACCACAGACGATTCTGTAAAAATATATACGGTATTTATTTGTTCGTTGAGCTGCATAAAACTTGAAAACACCAATCATGCTACCCATACATACCCCCCTTACCAATAAACGTATTGTCACTTATACAACGGTTATTACAGGTCTACTTGAACTGATAATTCTTTATTTGACATACAACTGACAAGTTAAATTGAGCTTTATGTATCTTGGAAATAGCAATTCCGCCATTATTAGTAAAGCCAGTGTACAGGGCTGTGTAGAAGCCCATTATATTATTGTGACATTTAATAAAGTCGCCAAAACTTAACATAATAATGATCGTACGGTTTCCCAGAAATTAACATCCAAATTAATTTGTCAAAATATCAAAAAAGTTTTGAACAAAATTAGTGCTTTACAGATTGCATTGTTTGACCATATATGGAAGGTACATTTGTCATCTGCTCACAGTTGCTTGTCGAAATATAGTCCCATGTGTACCGGGCGTCGCAGTAATCACACGGGCCATTGCTCGGTGACGCACCGCGGCGTGTCCCGCGCGCGTCATGCTGCGTCACGCCGCACCACTGACGGCCCGCAGCACGGATCACCACTCGATCATGTATACTTACTTATGTTACCAAGAAAAAGTGACAAGTATAAATCGCCAAGTAAACTCCGTGCCTATTAAATGAGCTACGTATTTTAGTCGATTTTTCAAATTTAACTCTTTCCCGGACAGTTAGCATCTATAGGCGTCATTACAATAAACAATCTATTGTGTCTATTTTACTGTCCTTCGATGTATTAAGTAATTATGTTTGTTTAGTTTATGGGGACGATTACTTTTGTGTTAAAGTCATAAATGACGTTCATCAAGCTTTGTGTTATGCTACTGTATATCTGTATGTTATAGCACTTATTAAGATGAAACATAAACGCTTTGACTTTGACTTTAGCATCATTCCTTCTTAACTTAAAATCGCATGCATTAATGAGTAACATACATACATACATACACTTCACGCCTGTCTCCCAGAGGGGTAGACAGAGACTACAGATCTCCATTTGTCACGATCCTGAGTAACAATACGTATATTTAGACATTAGAATGACAGCTTAGAAACAAATTCGTCCCCGGTTCAGAATGCTTTATTTTATGACCCAAAAGAATCTTTATCTATATTGGCAGGATCGTGCTATGATCTCTGCCGTGACGAAACGAGAGAGCTGCTGCGACAAGATGTCGGAAACTCGGTTCCAGAGAGGCCCTCGCCAGCGTCCGACCGCTGCTCGGAGCCGCGGAGGCCGGCAACCGCTAGATGAACTCTTCCTTATGACCACCAAGACCTTTGAAGCTCTGATAATCTTATTGCAGGAGGAAATATTTTCATTATTACATTT
The DNA here is from genome assembly GCA_012932125.1 of Conopomorpha cramerella. Lineage (NCBI taxonomy): Eukaryota > Metazoa > Arthropoda > Insecta > Lepidoptera > Gracillariidae > Conopomorpha > Conopomorpha cramerella. Next base: position 10,300 of record SJJU01010570.1, on the reverse strand, counting down.
TCTACATTACTTAACTACCTAGAAATAAAAAAATAATCTTTTATTTATATTTATTTTGAGCCGACTTGGCCTTTAAGGTTGCATGGCCAAAATCCTTACTAATATTATAAATCGGAAAGTGAGTTTGTTTGTTTGTTACTGGACCGAATGCTTTGAAATTTTTTCATACGTAACGTTAGAAGTCCGGATTAAATAATAGCTACTAATACTTTTTGTCCCGAAAAAAATTGATGTTCCCGAGGGAAATTTAGATTTTTCCGTAGGTATGATAAGTTTTCTTATAGTTGTCCTTTATACCGCAATATAACCGAAGTCCACGCGGGCGAGGCCGCGGGCGGAAAGCTAGTAGAATATAAATAAATAAAAATATTTTGAAGGAACACTCATAATTTAGGTACAAATGTAGTTGAAAAATCAAACATAAACTTTTATTTTGAATTTTGTAGAAAACCACTTGTAATATAAATAATTTATTGATACCAAACTTACTATGTAATATTGTCGGGTGCTCTTGTATGTGTGTTAGACTCATAAATATGAAGTACGCAATTCCAAGTGACAGCCCCTACCAGGATACTTCGTGAATCGGTTACACTTACGTTAATAATGCGGTCCTTCTACATCATTAATAAACTTTACTTCTCTAACGCTACGTCCTCAGTGAACAAATTGATGCGATGCGTTGCGGATACGATGCGGTGCGGATTTACTGTGATCCGGTACGGATCGGATGGAGTGTCCTGCCTGAACTTGACATTTCGCGTGAAGTTGCGTTTTCCAACAAACATGTCTAGACTCCGTCGAATTATTTTATCAGAAAAGTCATATTTAAAGTATTTACAATTAAAAAAAGACTCTAATCTGAAAATATCATACCAATGAAACCATACAAAAATTATATATCTAGAGAGGAAAACAAAAGGCGAATTCCACAACATATATAACTAGTGGGCGCCCCGCGATTTCATTCGCGTAGTTTAGTAGTACCTGCATCCTATATTTCAAGCGTTAAATTGAGCGGTTTATTTTTATTTTATTTATATCAGATAACTATAGTATAAGTTTATCATACAAAAGTTTTTTCCCGATAACTCCCGTTCCCATGGGAATTTTCCAATAGCCTGTTGCACCTAAGCTTTAAGTGTACTAAGGTACCTGCATCCAAATTTTAAGCGGTTCTACCTTGGCGGTTTAGCTTTTTTCATACCAACGTTTATCCCGTTAAATTCCCCGTTCCCGTGGTAATTTTCGGGAATTCTTCCTTAGATGCACCTTTGACGTCTAAGGCTACGGTCCGTTCCAATTTCAAGTGCCTACGTTTAGCCGTTTGGGCTGTGCATTGATATGTCAGTCAGTCAGTCAGTCATTCAGTCAGCTTTTCCTTTTATATATTTAGATAACCTAAGACAGACCCCCTTTGCTGATCAAGGAATAGGCAAGAATGTTATCGTCTACATTTGATTGTATTGTAAATAAAATAAAAAACGAAATTAAAATTGTTTGTTTCGATGTTTCGTCCGAAAATCGCAAGCCGAATTGACATTTCCGCAACGCAACTACTCGTACGAATGTCAGTCGGAAAGACGTAGGACACTTGTATTGATTACGAAGATTTGAAATTGACAGCGTGCGTTCGTGCGGACATCGTATCGGACAAAATCGTATCAATTTGTTCACTGAGGACGTAGGGAAATTCAAAACAATGCATGGCTCCTATCTATTATATAAAAATCAAAGCCACTTTTCGTTGTCACGGCATAACTTCGCTAATTCTTTCTTTGTTGTGCTCATTAATGACAGCAGAAGGTTCTTATGAAAGAAAAAGATGACATCCACTGCTGGACACAGGCCACCCTAGATATTCATATTAATAGTTGAGACAGGACAACGTCTGTCGAGTCAAGTAGTAATTACTATGTACTGTAATTCTGCCGTGGGGCCGAAAAGGAGTAACGGCACAATTATTTTCATGGAAATGTGTGCTTAGTTGCTGACTGAGATTCAGGACTTAAGGATCAATATTCTTCGCCCAAAACCAAGAATTGTGCCCTTTGTTCTACTGGTGGCAGTATTATACCTTAAGATGATGTAAAAGCAATATTGAGTTTTTCCACGTCATTCCCAACCATGCTGGTTCAGAGCCCTTTCACCTTTGTACTTACTGTAAATGTTTCTTCAATTTTAGTGAAGTTATACGTTTTTTTAATTAATATCAGTTTGCACTAAAACTATGATATGACCATCGCGTTTTTACAATAAGACAACCAAGAGAACATTAAATGTTTAAGCGGGTATTATAGCGCGAAGATTAACCAAAGATAAGCATTCAGCTCGCGACCACGACACCTGTAACTGTGTCGAAACGTCGGGCAAACAACGAAGGTAAGCTGAATGCTTGTCTTTGGTTAATCTTCGAGCTATAATACCCGTTTTAAACATTTAATATCATGTCAGTGCGCGTTTCCTTAAAAAAATGATTTAACCAGGAGAACGGCAGAACGTTATCCATACCAGGACTTGCCATTAACGCGAAACAGTGCTAACCGCCAGGATGTGGAATGACTTGACGGAGTCTGTGTTTCCTGCGCAGTAGAGTCTAAAGGTCTTATCGTGGGTGAATAGGTACCTAATGAACAAATGTGCTCCATTATCGCTGCTTAACATCAGGCAAGATGGTGGTCAACTCAGGGACTTAATACCGGTATTTTTTTTTGGGTTAAGGGTACCCTTATGACGTCATACCGATATCGCTAGGTTGCAAACGGAACGGTAGCCGGTATTATAAAACAACCGCTACAGATATAATAGAAGTAGCGCTACCGAAATATTTCGGTTAGCGGTAGCCGGTAATCTAAAGCAACCGATACAGATAAAATAGAGGTAGCGCTACCGATTGATTTCGGTTGTTTTTAACGGTTGTTATAAACATAGTAGGCTGGCCGGCGGCGCATGGGTGTTTAGCTAGTGAGTGAGGTGAAGACATCCACAAATATACGTCGTCGTCGTGTCGTTGTCTTCTCTTCCTAACTTCGGCGTTTTAGAATCATCTGCAATGGAATCAATTGAAGAAAACGAAATAAAAATGAAAATTCGAATATTTTATTTATTGTCTGATTAATTCCAATTAGAGGTACGTCTTCCTATATACTCAAAGCATACCTCCTACTAACTACCTAATGTAGGTACCTACCAAGATTCGCCCGATAGTCGTTTACAAGTCCCTAGGTACCTACCTTCCATAAAAGGGTACCTAGGTAAGGTAGTAGGTAGGTATAAGTACTTACAGTAGCGGTCTAGGCGAAAACAGACGCTCAACGAACGACGAACGAACGAATGTCACGGTCACGGAGAGAACATATAATAAATCATGTTTGTGTAGCTACCTACTTACGTTTCTTTCTTTATCTTTTCTTTGCATTTTGCATAGGGCATAGATAGAGATAGGTAGTTATAGGTGTCGGGCGCCGCCCGCCTCCGACCCTCTCGTTTCCCCCCCGCTAGCGCCTACGCAGAGCGGGATTTCGGTACCGTTATAAAATAAGGGTTAAATTCGGCTATGACCTGATTCGGCTATGCATAGTGGTATCGAAACGCTGTACCGGTATAAAACCCATTCATTTCGGTACCCAATAAGTCCCTGGGTCAAACGCTTGATCACTGTGTTTAAAAAAAAATAACCAAATTAATCAGCCTGTACTTAGCTTTCTGGCATATTGGAGCCGACACTGGGATTTGGAGATTTAGGTTTATTTAGGCTATGAGCTTGGCCCATATTGACATTCATCATCATCAGCCCATACTTGTCCACTGCTGGACATAGGCCTCTCCAATTGCATGCTACTGTGATCTGTTTTTGGCTTCTCACATCCAGCTTCTGCCAGCCATCTTGCGTATATCATCATTCCACCTTGCCTGGGCGCGTCCTACACTCGGTTTGCCGAGACGCGGTCTCCACTCGAGAACTCGTTTTCATATTGACATTCTAAACTCCTTATTATGCTAAATGTAGCCGAAGGGTCCTTGTGGTCCTAAGGCTCTGTCCACCCCCTTTTGGGGTTTACGGACGTGAATGTATGTTATGTATACGTTAAACCCTTAATTCTCGACGTTAGAAGTATAAAGTCGCATGTGTCATTGTAATAATAATACATATGAGATATAAGTATATATATATATATACTATATATATATTATATATATATAAATATTATATATATATACTATACTATACTATACTCCCTTACTGATGGAAGATCAGCGCTGAGAGTGTTGTGTTAGTCTACGTCACTCCAGCACACGCTGAATCAGAGCCCTTTTGCATTTACCACGTCTAATCCCACAATGTTTACGTGTTAATTTCTGTGTTTGTTTTCTCTAATTGTTAATTTTCATTATTCTGTAATTGTTCATTTAAGTGTACTTGTCAAATGTAAATAAATAAATAATAATAATAAAATATTAAAATATTAATCAACTTTTTTGTTGTAAGTAAATTCTCAACTGATTTAGTTTAAGAGTATTCATAAGTCATGGAAGAGCCTGATCCCGCGACACAGGGAAACCTCTAGCGGTATCAGTGTCCTTACATTATTGTAATATTGTTCTCTAATAAATACTTTTTCATTTTTCATTTTCAGTTTAGAGTTTCAGAAAGGACTGGCAGTAAGGAGTATCCGCGGAATAAAGTTCGTCCGACCTGGGAATGGGATGGTGTCCATGGTAGGGCCTCTGATTAGTGCTACTGAACCGTATTGAGTCCTGAATATTGTATGCGACCAACTCATGTTTCGACACGATGTGAACTACTAGAATATGTTAAGCCGCGGGTGTAATGGGTTTGTTTTTTTTGTTATGTTTTTAACATTTTATGAAATACTCGTGTACGCTCCGCGATTACATTCGCGTAGTTTAGTAGTACCTGCATCCCAAATTTTAAGCGTCTAACTTGAGCGGTTTAGATTTTTCATACAAATGTATTTTCCCGTTAATTCCCGTTTCCGTGAGAATTTCTGGAATTCCTTTATTAGTGCACCCCTACGGTACCTAAGCTACGTCCGTTCTAAATTGCAATTAGCTACGTTTAGCTATATGAACTGTGCGTAGATATTGTCAGTTCTACAGTTCAGTATTTTTATATATTTAGATAAAACTAGTGGACGCCCCGCGATTACATTCGCGTAGTTTCAGTATGTCATACAAACTATAGCACCCTAAATTCTGCACTAAGTCCCACAGGAACGGGATAAGAAGTATCCTATGTTATTCTCCTGGTTCTAAGCTACGTCCCCACCAACATTTTCTGCCTAATCGGTTGAATCGTTCTTGAGTTATAAGTGTTGTAACAAACCCATCTTTGTTTTATATACAGAGGCTGTCGATAGCAATCCAACGGGGTAACGCGGCAAGTGTATTAGGAGCGTTTGAACCCAGTAGTAGACTATAGTGGTAGGTTAGTTGTCATTTATAAATGACGAAACATGCTGTGGATGCCTTGTCTGTTTAGATACATAAGTATTTTGACGATACATTGTATTAATTTTAGACATTATGTTTCATAGAAACATTTACTTCTTAAGACCTATGGAATCGATATCTAAATAGAAATAGTATCAGTTTTTTTTTCAAAACAACCGAGTTCGATTCCCGTGCTGCGTGCAGGTTATTTTTTAAATGTATGACAGCAGCTTTTCTTTTAATCAAAATCGATGACATGATTCCTATGAACAAATCGTCATACGTGTTATAGTTTCAAACTTTCCCATACTGACTGATTTGAATGAGCCACCCTGTATATACATATGAAGTTGCGTACAACATACAATCTATGGAATTGTATAAATTACTAAGTAGCTGAGTTTTTCGATCCCATAAGAAATGTAAAATACATAAACCACCCGGAGATAGCATAGCGTCCCAACGTTGAAAGAATTATCGAAATCCGTTAAATAGTTTATTCGTTACAAACCAATACAAAATAACAATTTTACAAACAATACTTGCCTCTTTTAAATATGAGTATAAATGTTGGTGCAATTGGAGAGGCCTATGTCCAGCAGTGGACAAGTATGGGCTGATGATGATGATGATGATGATGATAGATGTTGGTAACGGAGATCACCTCTGGGATCAAGGGAGATTCAGTGTTTCGAATTATATAAAATTAAACCTGTAAATTTGAGCAATTAGAACTGTGTACGAATATTGTATGGAGTTGGTGTGTCGCGTACAGTTACAGATGAAATCGCACGTAAATAAAAGTATCTAAAGTTAGTTCCGTATTAAAAAAAAAAGTTGCGAGCCTATCTGTCTTCTATCGGGTGCATTTCGGAGAGTGTGCTACGGAGTTGTATAACCTAATACCCCCATCGCGTTTTTACAATAGGACAACCAGGAGAACGGCAAAACGTCATCCATACCAGGTGGATTTATTTATTTGATAGTTTATTGCACCAAAAGCACAAAAGGTGGACTTAATACTAAAGTATTATGTACCAGTCAACCTCACAACATGGGAGAACATAGGTGCGGGTCACGTATACACAGGTACACACAGGTTTACCATTTACGCGAACCAAACGGTTTGCGTCTACTTTCATAGTGCGAACCGCTAGGATGTGGAATGACTTGTCGGAGTCTGTGTTTCCTGCGCAGTGCAGTCTAAAGGTCTTCAAGTCACTGGGGTGAATAGGTACCTCATGAACAAGTGTGCTCCATCATAGACCACATTGCTGCTTAACATCAGGCAGTATGGTGGTCAAACGCTTGTTCTTAATGATAAAAAAAAACTTTGTTAGTCAGTGACACAGACCGTAGGGTAAAGGCCAAAGTAATTTCATTGCCGCACGTCCGTCCTGTCTGCGGGCTCTCGCTGTGTTTACATTCGTTATAAAGACCTATTCATTACTGGGAATATAACGATATTTGCACGTTGTTTTTTATTCAAACAAATTACTTGATGGGCAACGTACAGAATATTAAACAAAAATTTGTTATAGTCGGCGTCACGTAAGAAGCAAATTTTGACAGGTTAATTGACATGCGTGACCTGGACTGATAGTGTTGTAAATTATTGGAAAGAATCGATTTATTTTAGAATCAATTTGTGAGAAATGTTTTGGTGCCATCAATTATAGTCGTCATAAATATTTTATGAGCAACAGACAATGCATTTAAGGTTTCGACAAGAAGACGTGCTGTAGAGCTTATTATAGAGGTATTTATTTCACATATAACTGTATAATCGAAACGTTGTCTAATCGAAAAAATCACATCTCTATAAATTGATGAACGAGCTAAGAAGCAATAGGATGTGCAACGCTGAGATACAAATGTCATCGCCATACATTTGGTTGTCAGTCACGTCCATTCTAAAAATTTTTCATGGATTTATCAATGTGTCAGAATTTGCATCTTAGCTGACGCCGACTATAATGTACTGACTTCTTGCCAGTAAGATACATCATACGGCAGTATGCCCTCCGGTCCTGATTAAAATGTATAGTTCTGCACTGAAAAATATATTACGTTGTACAAATAACATACATATAAATATACAAATAACATTCGAATCCAAATAGATGTTCACAAAATTTAAATTACCATTCATTGGCTACTCACACTCGCGTTTGGCCATTTGTTTGCATTGTTCAATTAATTATGGGCTATTTTCTGACCACTTTTGTGTATCTGTCGACAAGTGTGGTCGACAAAATATCAATTTTCTGTTGAACTGTTAATGTAAGTACATTGTTAGGCTGCGGAGGTCAACAGTTGTTTAGTAGGTACGTGTACCACAAACTACCGCAAACCGTTCAGTTTAATGAATGTAAAGCAAGTGTGAAACAAAGATATACGAGATGGGGCCCACAACACGGGCCGAAAATACAAACACAAGCATTTAAGATTGTCAGCAATCACATAGAAGTGGTCAAAAGTTTTGAAAATTATTACTTAAAAATGCATAATCCCTAACAAAATTAATCCTACCAGCAAGGGACAGCAAGCATTTTGTAACTGCTCACTTCACTGACAGTTACTGGCAAAAACTTTTCTGACAGCCAACATAGCGTATGTTGTTATGCCCCCGTACCACGACACAACGATTAATAAGCGATAACTTGCGATAGTGTATTATGATTAGTTCATTGATTATAGTTACTAACTTTACACCCAGGTTATTTCAAAACCACAAAGTTTGTACTATTAGGACCACTTTAGAATGACCTTAAATAGCCAAAAGTATCTTGGTTTAAGTCCTCCGCCCGTGTCGTGGGCCCCACCCTGTATATTTTTGTGTGGCTCCATCTCAACTTTCGTCGTAGTGGAAAGTGAACTTTGTTTTGAGGTGAAAACGTTTATTAACATGATACTTCGGGCTGGCATGCACGAAAAAGATGACGTCATCGCCCCGTTCCGCAAGCGAGTGTACAACTACTATTGCAAAGAGAATGGATGAAAGTCGATTAACGAAAGAGATTTATATGGGTGATGTAATAGGCCGGGAGAGTAGAGGTCGCCGGCGGAAGGTGGCGTGAAAAGTACTCGAAACCGGAGGTCATGCATGAAAAGATGTATGAATGTAGATGAAGCGAAAGGGCTATGTCAGGACCGTGACAAATGGAGATCTGTAGTCTCTGTCTACCCCTCTGGGAGACAGGCGTGAAGTTTATGTTTGTATGTATATTTGACGTCCGTAAGCCGACTTTACAGACAACCGTATTTTTTTAAAAGCTCGTGCTTGGGCGGCTTGTGACCGCGCGTGGCCGGGGAGTAAAACACAACTTTTGATTAATAGATGACCTTAATTAGCGGCCCACGGGTAAAAGCTTATTTATAAATCGCGTCGTGCTCATCGGCATTCAAAATTCAATTATTTCCACGTGGAATACGTTATTGGTTTTGTGACAATGTTATGTAAATTGGACTAATGTTTACCGTGTGTGATTGTCACAGTGCGAATTGCTGTTAATTTTGTATTTCAATCAAAGTGAATTTCTAACTGATATCTTAATTACTCGCTCGCACGAGCCTAGCGTAACAATGTATGAATTCATTTCTCACCGCCTATACAGGGTGTCCCAAATATCGACGTCAAGCTGGAACCGGATGGTAAGGCAACTCACACAAGTTATCAGAAAAATATAAAAAACACAGTAATTTTTTTTCAGTACAGTCAGTTGAATGTGAGCAAATTGGTTATTTTTAACTTTATGATGTCAATAAACAGTGGCACTATTCAGGGTCACATAAAAAAAAAATATTGGAAAATCTAAATATTTGTGGCAACAGGAGTCAAAAGACTAATGCAGGTTGTAGAATTTCCATGATATGCATAAACATGCAAGTTAGATTTTTTTAAATATTTTTTTGATAACCGGTGTGAGTTGCCTTACCATCCGGTTCCGGCTTGACGTCGACTTTTGGGACACCCTGTATACCCGGTGAACAATATTGAGTTCATTTCTCACTTTCACATACAATTGTTAGATTTCAGTGTCCGGGGCGTGTCTTTTATCAATAGAATCTGTAGTGCGATTCTCGTATTTTTGCTCGATCACGATTACGTTTTGGTTTAGCTTACGCTCGAGTTTAGTCGAGTTCAAAAATTACCAGAATACCGTTTGTTTGAGAAGAGTAATTTTAGTTTTGTTTGTTTATGAGAATACGCTTTGACGATTCCGAGCCGTTTGGCGTACTATTGAAATTCGATAGTAACACGAGAACGATAGTAACAAGAGAGTTTGGACTAAGTTGAGACTTTTTTAGTATCGACGAAGATGCGAGAATTGCACTACAGGTTTTACGTGTATATTTCATTAAAAATACGAGCACTATTAAGTAATCACGAATCGACGCAAAGTATGTATTGATTTTAAAGCAGTCACTAATAGGTCGCTTTACATTTTGTGGTTGGCATGGTGTGATGTGGGTTAGCAATGACAGGTGATGCTCTAATGTGATATCAGGCGTGAATCGTATACATATATCATGCAATGGTACATATTTCTGGAACTATTCTATACTATACTTATTGACGGGCCCATTGGTGTAGTGGTCAGCATGTCTGCCTCTGCTCCGTAGAGTCGTGGGTTCGATTCCCACCGCTGACAGGTGCTTAGGTGATCTTCAAGCATTTGTTGGATGTATCTGGGTGTTTTATTTATATATTTAAATGAAAAAACAAAAAAATATATATATATGAGTAAATATATCTCGTTGTCTGATTTCATAACACAAGTGCTTTAGCTACTTAACATGGGATGAAGGCAATGTGTGTGTTGTTGTAAAATATTTATTTATT
>SJJU01010568.1:0-11425 GCA_012932125.1 Conopomorpha cramerella | reverse complement strand
GGGCCCCGCACGGGCGACGTGCACGTCGCCCGTCGATCGCACCGACCACTGCTTCAGGTGCGGTCAGCCCGGCCACAAGGGGCGCGCATGCAGCGCATCGGAGGCTCACTGCCCCCTCTGTGCCGCGGCCGATAAGCCCGCCGGCCACAGAGTGGGGGCAAAGTCGTGCGCGACGGCGGCCCCACTGAGCAACAGTGGCAGCCGGAGGGCCCAGCGACGGGCCACGAAGAGGATGGGCCCTGTGGCCCCGACACCGGCGCCGAGATCAGGGGCCTCCGTTCCCATGGAGGCCCAAGAAGAGGCGACAGCGGCGGACCCGCCTCGGGTGCGTCGCCGCGGCGGTCAGACCGAGTGACCGCCGGGGAAGCCCTGCAGTTCCGGGCGTAAGAATAGGGCTGCGGTTCTCCCTTGCCTGTCGTAAGAGGCGACTAAAAGGGCACGGGGGGGTCGGTCGCGCGCAAGGCGGGGGCCTGCGCGCGGTTCATACCGACCCCCCCATCGAGGGCGACGGTGCCACGTGACTTCGGCACCGTCGCCTCACTTTTTGAGTCTTTGGCGGGGAGGGCCACAAGCCCCTCCCCGCAGGGTAGCGGGCCCGCCTCTTTACAGCGGGCCCTGCGCGGCCGGTGTCCCCCTGGAGTTGTGCTCTAGGGTGTTCCGGGGGCACCGGCTCTTTCGCGCAGAGAAGTCACCGGGGGGTTTTAGTGGAGTCACCACATAACCCCGTCGTCTCCCCCGCAGACGACGGGGTATCCGAAGGGATTTCCCCCCGTCAACAAAAAAAAAAAAAAAAAAAAAAAAAAAAAAAAAAAAAAAAAAAAGGTTAGGTTAGGTTAGGTTGGGGTGCGAAGTCAGATCGCCTCCTCGTGTGCCTGACTGTTATTGGGTACCTCCTCGCGGGGTAGCCCTTTAGCAGTCGGGCCGGCGCACCCTGGGCAACGGCAGAATGTGCATCAGTCGTCGGCTCGCGCTGGCGGCCCATGCCATTCTGACGGCCTAGAATCTGACACCATCGTCGCTCCGGGCCCCCTCTGCTCTATCAGAGGGCTCCCCTGGAGCGGCAAGGACAGGGCCTTCGGAGTCCCGTCCGCCCTGGCACACATCGTAACCCCTGTGGGATTCCTCCCCAGGGACCGAGGGTCTGGTCGACAACGTCCGGACTGCGAGGAGTCAACCTCTAAAAAAAAAATCCCCAATTCCACACGCTGGGAAACCGTGGCGTGTGGATGCTCTCCGGAGCGGCAGCAGGGCACAGCTGTCACTAGCGGCCCCGGTCCTACAGCGGTCACTGTAGGAAAAGTTTAAAATGGTTGGTTCAAACACGACAAATATTCCCCGGGTGGGTCCCGTCCGAGAGGACGGGGAATCCCACACCACCCCGCAAGGGGTGGTCTGCCCCCAGTGTACGGGGGGGGCAAACCACCATTGTGCGCCTGGCGCACATCGGCTGAACGACCCGGCTAGCCACCGGCGCCGTGGGGTTTTGGGGCCCCACGGTGTTAAATGTGCTACCAAAGCACAGCGTGACTCGGACGACGTTTCGAGTGACGCGGGGAGCGAGTCCGCTCCGGAGCCTGGCAAGGCCCGACGCAAGCGCGCGCGCGCCCCCTCCTCTCTCTCGGTCCAACTCTCGGACCTGGAGAGTAGCCAGGGGGAGGAGGAGGAAGCGCCGGCGGAGGCCCCAAAGCGAGGGAGAGGGCGGCCCCCCACCCACGGGGAGTACATCGGCCTGGGCAAGGCTCGCGCCGGGGCCCAGGCCGCCCGAAGGGAGGCCCTCGCTAAAGAGGCCTCCCTGACCCCCCCAGTTGTTCCCGCGCAGCAGAAGCGCGAAAGGGCCCCACCAAGTGCCCTGAGAGAAGCCCGAGCGGCGGCACCCGGCGAGATGACCTCCGCCGACCTCCACCAGAGGGTGGAGGAGAATGTGGGGGTTATCCTCGACGTTGCCGCCAGATCGGGCAACTTGAAGGGCACTTTCGTGAAGGCCCTCAAGGACGCGGCGGGGCTCCTTCAGGGGGCCCTGGAAGAGTTTGCCATGCGCACCCCTACAGAAGAGGTGCGCATCCTGCATAGGGCAAACCGGTCCCTCCAGGCGGAGCTCGAGAGAGAAAAGGCGGACAAGGCCGCTATCCTGTCCCAACTCCAAGAGCTCCGCCTGAAGGCGGGGCCGACCGAGACCGGCCCCAGGGCCCCCGCGCAACAACCCGCGCAAGAGATGGATAGACCCGCACTGGAGGAGCTGACGCGCTCAATCGTCGCCCAGTGCGGGTCCATCATGAACGCCCGGCTGGAGGCGCTGGAGGAGCGCCTCCTACCGGCTAGGAGGGTCCGCCCGCCGTTGGCAGCCGACGTCCAGGCTGTGGCGGCAAGCGCTGTCGCCCATACCGGGCCTCAGCCGCAGAAGGGTAAGGGGAAGGGTAAGGGCAAGGGCAAACCTTCTGCCCCCCGCCCAACCCCGACTCCCGCACCGACTGGGTCTTCCCCGCAGCCTGGACCGTCGGTCCCGGCTGCCAGCATGCCGCAGTCCGCACCAGAATTGCCATGGGTGGAGGTGGTCAAGCGCGGCAAGCGCTCGGGCGCCAAGCCGCCACCTCCCCCAAAGCCCAAGCAAAAGCCGAAGGCGGTTGCGCCGCCGCCCAAGGCCAACCGGAAGAGGAAGGGTGTCGCCCCGGCGTCCCTCCGCGTCCCGCGCACAGTGGCAGTGTCACTGAGCCTCGTGCCGGGCGTGGAGGAGGAGGGCGACACGTGGATAAAGATATTGACCGAGGCTCGCGACAAAATATCGCTCGCGAGCCTCGGCATATATGATTTAAGATTCCGCCGGGCGAGGGCCGGGGGGCGGCTTTTAGAGCTCCCCGGCACCGCCGAAGAGATAGTGGCCAAGGCGGACGCCTTGGCCGGCCGCCTCCGGGAGGAGCTGTCCCCGGAGGTGGTGAGGGTATCCAGGCCCGTCAAGTGTGCGGAGCTGCGCTTGGCGGACCTGGATGACTCGGTGACAGCAAAGGAGATTGTCGCCGCCGTGGCTGTGGCAGGTGGTTGCGCCCCCGTCTCCATCACGGTGGGGCGCACCGCGGAGGCGGCTGTCAGAGGCCGCTCCCGGACCGTATGGGTCCGCTGCCCCGTCGCGGCGGCCAAGGCCCTGGGCCGGGCGGGTCAATTGCCCGTGGGCTGGTCCAGGGCCCGTGTAACTTTACTGGAGGGACGCCCGATGCGCTGCATGCGCTGCCTTGAGCCGGGCCACGCGCGGGCGACGTGCTCGTCGCCCGTGGACCGCACCGGTCACTGCTTCCGGTGCGGTCAGCCCGGCCACAGGGTGCGCGATTGCAGCGCATCAGAGGCCCACTGCCCCCTTTGTGCCGCGGCCAACAAGCCCGCCGGCCACAGGGTGGGGGCAAAGAGTTGTGTGGCGGCCCCGCAGCCGGGCCGCAACAACAGAAGGAGGGCCCAGAGACGGGCAAACACAAAAGAAAGGGCCTCCGAGCCAATGGAGGCCCAGACTGAGGGGTCGTCGGCGGACCCGCCTCGGTCCGTCGCCGCGGCGGTCGTAGCCAGTGACCGCCGCGGAAGCGACTGAATCGGGCACTGGGGGGTCGGTCGCGTGCAAGGCGGGGGCCTGCGCGCGAACTCCACCGACCTCCCCATCGAGGGCGACGGTGCCACGTGACTTCGGCACCGTCGCCTCCCTTTTGAGTCTTTCGCGGGGAGGGCCACAAGCCCCTCCCCGCAGGGCAGCGGGCCCGCCTCTTTACAGCGGGCCCTGCGCGGCCGGTGTCCCCCTGAAGTTGTGCTCTAGGGTGTTCCGGGGGCCCCGGCTCTTTCGCGCAGAGAAGTCACCGGGGGGTTTTAGTGGAATCCCCACATAACCCCGTCGTCTCCCCCGCAGACGACGGGGTATCCGAAGGGATTTCCCCCCGTCAACAAAAAAAAAAAAAAAAAAAAAAAAAAAAAAAAAAAAAAAAAAAAAAAAAAAAAAAAAAAAAAAAAGGTTAGGTTAGGTTAGGTTAGGTTAGGTTAGGTTGGGGTGCGAAGTCAGATCGCCTCCTCGTGTGCCTGACTGTTATTGGGTACCTCCTCGCGGGGGTAGCCCCTTAGCAGTCGGGCCGGCGCACCCTGGGCAACGGCAGAATGTGCATCAGTCGTCGGCTCGCGCTGGCGGCCCATTCTGACGGCCGAGAATCTGACACCATCGTCGCTCCGGGCCCCCTCTGCTCTATCAGAGGGCTCCCCTGGAGCGGCAAGGACAGGGCCTTCGGAGTCCCGTCCGCCCTGTCACACATCGTAACCCGACCTGACCGAGGGTCTGGTCGACAACGTCCGGACTGCGAGGAGTCAACCTCTATAAAAAATCCCCAATTCCACACGCTGGGAAACCGTGGCGTGGGGATGCTCTCCGGAGCGGCAGCAGGGCACAGCTGTCTCTAGCGGACCCGGTCCTACAGCGGTCACTGTAGGAACAGCTTAAAATGGATTGTGATAAAACTGTAGATATTCCCCGGGTGGGTCCCGTCCGAGAGGACGGGGAATCCCACACCATCCCGCAAGGGGTGGTCTGCCCCTGTGTTACGGGGGGGGCACACGTCCATTCGGCGCTCTGCGCCAACCGGCCTAACGATCCGGCTAGCCACCGGCGCCGTGGGGTTTTGGGGCCCCACGGTGTGAAATGCGCCACCCACACCGACGAAGCGCCGCCGAGTCCTGGGGAGGACGCCGCTGACGCTGGAGAGTTCGCCTGGGCGGACGAGGTCTCCAGCGGCAGCGAGGCGATGGCGGTGGATTCTGGAGGCTCCACCTCGGAGACTTCCACCAAGGCCATGCGCCGTAAGAGGGCGCGCCCCCTGTCTGCTGTCGTGGCTCAGCTTCCTGAGCTCGACAGCAGCCAGGGAGAGGAGGATGCGCCAGCGGAGCCACCGCAGGCGCCTCCCAAACGCGGGAGAGGGCGGCCCCCGACGACGGGCGAATACATCGGCGTGGGCAAGGCCCGCGCCGAGGCCCAAGCTGCCCGACGGGAGGCCGCCCGCAAGGAGACCTCTGAACGACCGGAAGCAGCAGCTCCAAGTAGGGAAAGGGCCCCGCCGAGTGCCCTAAGGGAAGCACGAGTGGCACCCGACTCCATGGCCTCTGCTGACCTCCACCGGAAGGTGGAGGAGAATGTAGAGGCCATACTGAGGGTTGCCGCTAAGTCGTCCAACCTGAAGGGCACTTTCCAAAAGTCCCTTAAGGACGTGGCGAGGTCCACGCAGGACATAATGGAGGAGCTGCTGAAGCGCACCTCTTCCGACGAGGTGCGTACCCTGGAGCGGGAGAAGAGGCTTCTGCAGGCGGAGCTCGACAGGGAGAGGGCCGATAAGGCCGCAATCCTCTCCCAGCTCCAAGAGCTCCGCCGTAAGGTGGATTCGCTGGAGACCCGCTCCAGGGCTCCCGGGGCGGGCGTGGATCGCCCCGCACTGGACGAGCTTAGCCGATCAATCATCGTCCAGTGCGGGACGATGATGAACGCCCGGCTGGAGGCGCTGGAGGGGCGCCTCCTGCCGGCCAAAAGGTTTCGCCCGCCTCTGGCCGCCGACACACGGGCCGCGGAGACGAGCGCTGTCCCTCGTCCCGAGGGTAGGAAAAAGGGTAAGGGCAGGGGTAAAAAAGCCTCAGCTCAGGCCCCGACCCCTGCCCCAAGAAGACAGGGCCCGGAGAGGCCGTCGCCGCAGCCGGGACCGTCGGTCCCGGCTGCCAGCGTGCCGCGCCCGGCACAGGAGGCGTCCTGGGTGGAGGTGGTGAGGCGCGGCAGGCGCTCGGGCGCCAAGCCGCCGCCACCTCCACCAAAGCCCAGACCACAGCCGCCAAAAAAGGCGGCAAAGAAGAAAGGTGTCGCCCCAAGCTCCCTCCGCGTCCCGCGCACGGTGGCGGTTTCGCTGTGCCTGGCGCCGGGCGTGGAGGAACAGGGCGACACCTGGGCCAAGATACTGACCGAGGCTCGCGAGAAAATCTGTCTCGCGAGCCTCGGCATCAATAGGATATGTTTCCGGCGGGCCCATAACGGGGGCCGACTACTGGAGCTCCCGGGCACCGCCGAAGAAACAGCTGCAAAAGCCGATGGCCTCGCAGGCCGCCTCCGGGAAGTCCTTTCCCCGGAGGTGGTCAAGGTGTCCAGGCCCGTCAAGTGCGCGGAGCTGCGCTTGGCGGACCTGGACGACTCGGTGACGGCAGAGGACATTGTCGCCGCCGTGGCTGCGGCAGGTGGTTGCGCCCCTGTTTCCATAACGGTGGGGCGCACCACGGAGGCGGCCGTCAGAGGCCGCTCCCGGACCGTATGGGTCCGCTGCCCGGTCGCGGCGGCCAAGGCCCTGGGCCAGTCGGGCCACGTTAACGTGGGCTGGTCCAGGGCCCGAGTGACCCTTTTGGAGCCGCGGCCGATGCGCTGCATGCGCTGCCTGGAGCCGGGCCATGCACGGGCGACGTGCACGTCGCTCGTGGACCGCACCGACCATTGCTTTAGGTGCGGTCAGCCCGGCCACAAGGTGCGCGATTGCGGCGCATCGGAGGCCCACTGCCCCATCTGCGCCGCGGCCAAAAAACCCGCGGGCCACCGGGTGGGCGCAAAAACTGCGTGGCCCCATTGGGCCACAACAACAGCAATAGCCGGAGGGCCAAACAACGTCGCGCCAAGAAGAAAGGCCCTCCGGCCACAACAACAGAAGCAGCAGGGGCCTCCGAACCAATGGAGGCCCAGGAGGAGACCACCGCACCCACATAATGGCAAATAGGGTGCTTCAGGGGAACCTCGGCCGCTGCGCCTGCGCTCAGGACTTGTTTGTCCAGAGCATGGCGCAGTGGTCGATCGCCGTAGGGATCGTGTCCGAGCCCAACTATGTGCCGAATTCCCGCACTTGGGTCTCGGACCTCGACAGACTCGCCGCCATCAACGTCAAGGCGGACCTCTGGTTCGAGGAAGTGACTCGGAGGAGCGGCTTCGTCTCAGCTGTAGTGGGGGAGATCGTGTACGTCTCTGTATACTTCTCCCCCAACAAGCCGCTCTCCGAGTTCGAGGAGTTCCTCGCCGAGCTGGAGGCCGCCGTCCTGCGAGCCCGCCCCCGTCAGGTGCTAGTCGCCGGTGACTTCAACGCCAAGTCCCCTCTCTGGGGATCACCGGCGACGAACGCATTCGGCGGGGCGGTGGCAGAGTGGGCCGTTGCGGCGGGTCTGTCGGTCCTCAACCGGGGCAGCGCTCCGACCTGCGTGCGCTGGAACGGGTGGTCCATCGTGGACCTATCGTTTGCGACTCCCGTGCTAGCGCACCGGGTCGCGGACTGGAAGGTGCTGACCGAGATCGAAACGCACAGCGACCATAATTACGTTCGCTACGAGATCTCGGTCGCACCGACCGCCCCGGTTGTCGGTTCCCCTGGAGGGGGGGTTCAGCCCCCCCGGTGGTCTCTGAGGAGACTCGACGTGGGCCTCCTCAGGGAGGCCGCAATCGTCATGTCCTGGCTCCCGATGCCGCCGAGTGACGCGCTGGAGGTGGAGGGGGAGGCGGAATGGTTCCGCGAAGCCCTGACGCAGGTGTGCGACGCGGCCATGCCTCGCGTCGGGCCTCCCCCTCCGCGACGACGGGTACACTGGTGGACGGACGAGATCGCAGAGCTGCGTACGCTCTGCATCCACGCGCGCCGTCCGTACACCAGGTGCCGCGGACGACGGCATCGGGACCCGGAGGAGGAGCTCCGGCTGCGCCTCGCCTACGGAGCCGCCAAGAAGGAGCTGCGCACGGCCATCCGGGCGGCCAAGGAGGCCGCCCACCGGGAGACGCTGGAGACTCTAAACCAGGATCCTTGGGGGCGCCCCTACCAGGTGGCGCGCAAGAAGATGCGGCCCTGGGCGCCCCCGATCCCCACGAGTCTCCAGCCGGAGGCCGTGCGCGAGGTGGTCGCGGCGCTGTTTCCAGCTCGCGACCCACTGGCGGCTCCTCGCTTGGCGATAGCGGCGCAGCCGGAGCTCGACGAAGAGGAGAACCCGAACGCGGTGGTGCCAGCGGTGACGCGCCCCGAGTTGGCGGGGGCTGTGAAGCGCCTCCAGGGAAAGAGAGTTGCTCCCGGCCTCGACGGCATACCGGGCAGAGCCTGGGGGCACGCTCTGAGGCCGTACCTGGAGGCGAGACTTCGCGCCCTGTTCTCCGCGTGTCTGCAGCGGGGCGCCTACCCCGCGCAGTGGAGAACGGGGAAGCTGGTCCTCCTGCGAAAGGAGGGCCGCCCCGCCGACTCGGTTTCGCCGTCGGCGTTCCGGCCCATAGTGTTGCTCGACGAGTCGGGGAAGCTCTTTGAGCGCGTCCTGGCTAGGCGGCTCGTCGGGCACCTCGAGTTGGTAGGGCCGGACCTATCAGACCACCAGTTCGGGTTCCGGCGTCACAGGTCCACCATCGACGCAGTGAAGAGGGTTCGTGCCATAGCGGACGACGAGGTCACCCGGGGCGGGGTGGTGTTGGCGGTGTCGCTCGACATCGCCAACGCGTTCAACACCCTGCCCTGGTCTTGCATTCGGGAGGCGCTCGTGTACCATCGGGTGCCTCCCTACTTGAGGCGAGTCCTCGAGGCGTATCTCTCGGGCCGGTCGATTCAGTATCCCGGCCGAGAGGGTTGGTGCCGTGCGGACATGACGTGCGGTGTTCCACAGGGGTCCGTGTTGGGGCCCCTGCTGTGGAACATCGGCTACGATTTTGTGCTGCGCGGTGCCAATCTCTGGGGTGTCGAGTTGACGTGCTACGCCGACGACACCCTGGTTACGGCTCGGGGACGAGACCATAGGGAGGCCGTCGTCCGCGCGACTGCCGGCGTGGCGCAAGTCGTGCGCCGCATTAGGCTTTTGGGCCTAGAAGTGGCCCTGAACAAGTCCGAGGCTCTGTGGTTTCACGGGCCTCGGAACGGGCCACCCCAGGGCTTCAACGCGATAATAGTGGGCGGAGTGAGCATCGGCGTCGAGTCCACCCTCAAGTATTTGGGGCTGGTGCTCGACGGCCGGTGGCGCTTCCACGCCCACTTTGAACGCCTTGGGCCGAGGTTGCTGGTAGCGGCTGCCGCCTTGAGCAGGCTGATGCCCAACCTCGGAGGCCCGAAAGCCTTCTGCCGGCAGTTGTACGGGGGAATTGTGCGGTCCATGGCCATGTATGGAGCCCCGGTGTGGGCGGACGCCCTGCAAGACCGCGCCGCTGCGGCGCCGTTGCTCCGTCCGCAGCGGGCGGTCGCCACGAGGACGATCCGGGGCTACCGCACAGTCTCCCGGGAGGCTGCGTGCCTCCTGGCACGAACCCTGCCGTGGGACCTCGACGCGCAAGCCCTCGCCCAGACCTACAACTGGCGTGAGGGCGAACGCGCTCGAGGCCACTGGCCGACGGGGAGAGAGGTCGAAGCGCGCCGACTCGTGTTCGACGACGAGGCGCGACGCAAATGGGCGCTCAGGCTGGCAAACCCGAGCGCGGGGCTCAGGACGGTGCGAGCCATCGCTCCCGTCCTAGAGCAGTGGCTGGAGCGGCGTCCCGGGTCGCTGAGCTTCCGGCTGACGCAGGGGCTCACCGGGCATGGTTGCTTCGGGAGGTACCTGTGTCGGCTGGGCAGGGAGCGTGACGCTCGCTGCCACCACTGCTCCGACTGCCCCGACGACACCGCCGAGCACACTCTCGCAGAGTGTGCGGCCTGGGCGTCCGAGCGCACGGCTCTCGTGGCCGTCGTCGGACCCGACCTCTCCCTGTCGGCCCTCGTAGCGTCGATGGTGGACCGCGCCGAGGCGTGGAGCGCTGCGGTCTCCTTCTGCGAGCGCGTCATGCTCGCGAAGGGGGCCGCCGAGAGAGAGCGCGAAGCGGCGGACCCGTCCCGGGTTCGTCGCCGCGGCGGTCGAGGCGCGTGACCGCCGCGGAAGCCCTGCAGTTCCGGGCGTGTTAGAATAGGGCTGCGGTTCTCCCTTGCCTGTCGTAAGAGGCGACTAAAAGGGCAGGGCGGGGGCCTGCGCGCGGTCCACACCGACCCCCCCAACGAGGGCGACGGTGCCACGTGACTTCGGCACCGTCGCCTCACGTCGAGGCGTACGCGGGGAGGGCCACAACCCCCTCCCCGCAGGGTAGAGGGCCCGCCCCTTTACAGCGGGCCCTGCGCGGCCGGTGTCCCCCTGAAGTTGTGCTCTAGGGTGTTCCGGGGGCACCGGCTCTTTCGCGCAGAGAAGTCACCGGGGTGTTTTAGTGGAATCACCACATAACCCCGTCGTCTCCCCCGCAGACGACGGGGTATCCGAAGGGATTTCCCCCCGTCAACAAAAAAAAAAAAAAAAAAAAAAAAAAAAAAAAAAAAAAAAAAAAAAAAAAAAAAAAAAGGTTGGGGTGCGAAGTCAGATCGCCTCCTCGTGTGCCTGACTGTTATTGGGTACCTCCTCGCGGGGGTAGCCCTTTAGCAGTCGGACCGGCGCACCCTGGGCAACGGCAGAATGTGCATCAGTCGTCGGCTCGCGCTGGCGGCCCATGCCATTCTGACGGCCGAGAATCTGACACCATCGTCGCTCCGGGCCCCCTCCTGCTCTATCAGAGGGCTCCCCTGGAGCGGCAAGGACAGGGCCTTCGGAGTCCCGTCCGCCCTGTCACACATCGTAACCCCTTTGGGATTCCTCCCCAGGGACCGAGGGTCTGGTCGACAACGTCCGGACTGCGAGGAGTCAACCTCTATAAAAAATCCCCAATTCCACACGCTGGGAAACCGTGGCGTGTGGATGCTCTCCGGAGCGGCAGCAGGGCACAGCTGTCACTAGCGGACCCGGTCCTACAGCGGTCACTGTAGGAAAACGTTATAATGGATTGTGACAAAACTATTGATATTCCCCGGGTGGGTCCCGTCCGTGAGGACGGGGAATCCCACACCATCCCGCAAGGGGTGGTCTGCCCCTGTGTTACGGGGGGGGCACACGTCCATTTGGCGCCCTGCGCCAACCGGCTTATCGATCCGGCTAGCCACCGGCGCCGTGGGGTTTTGGGGCCCCACGGTGTGAAATGCGCCACCCATACCGTCGAAGCGCCGCCGAGTCCTGGGGAGGACGCCGCTGACGCTGGAGAGTTCGCCTGGGCGGACGAGGTCTCCAGCGGCAGCGAGGCGATGGCGGTGGATTCTGGAGGCTCCACCTCGGAGACCTCCACCAAGGCCATGCGCCGTAAGAGGGCGCGCCCCCTGTCTGCTGTCGTGGCTCAGCTTCCTGAGCTCGACAGCAGCCAGGGAGAGGAGGATGCGCCAGCGGAGCCACCGCAGGCGCCTCCCAAACGCGGGAGGGGGCGGCCCCCGACGACGGGCGAATACATCGGCGTGGGCAAGGCCCGCGCCGAGGCCCAAGCCGCCCGTAGGGAGGCCGCCCGCAAGGAGACCTCCGAACCCCCGGAAGCAGCAGCTCCAAATAGAGAAAGGGCCCCGCCGAG
>SJJU01010567.1:0-14379 GCA_012932125.1 Conopomorpha cramerella | reverse complement strand
TTTCTTTCATAAGAACCTTCTGCTGTCATTAATAAGCACAATAAAGGAATTAGCGAAATCGGTCCACCCGTGCCGGAGTTATAACATTACAACGAAAAGTGGCATTGATTTATATAGATATGGAACAGTTTGCCAAACACTCACTTGAACTTTAACTGTTATGATGTTATGTTAAAGGCAAGAAAGGTTACATATTACCATTCATTACAATCATCACGTCTTGTCATGCGCTTGAAAAGTTCAATCATCATTTTTCCTTAACACCTCTAATGCTTTGTTTATTATCTCCACATACACATATAGAGCCCTCTTTAACTTCCTCATATACGTACTTAAACTTTTGCCAATGACTAACTTCTCAAATAAAATTAAAATATAAAATGCTCTTCATACCTATTAACGGTCGACCGGTCACCATCTATTTTACCTATATAATATAAACGCAATACGTTTAGTTATGTATTATTCGTAAACTGTGGGCTTTTTTGTAGGAAATACCAACCTCTGTCGTTAACATTGGGAATGTGTTCATGATAAAACAGAGAAGATACCTATCATAATATAATCCGGCTTTTTTCGACTACTGTTTTGTAACAAGAAAAAAAATCACAAATAATTTGAACCACGGAAAAAATAGCAAAAAAAAAACATTAGTTTTTTTTTTCAAATTCATAAATTGGCATGGGACCACTTTTATCAAAATCAGAGTAGGTACTTTGTAAAAAGTTATGCATGAACATACGTAAAAAAAACGCGTGGATTGTGATACGCCTTCTCTGTCTTTCGTCTGCTAAAAGCAATGTTTCAGCTTGATTCCGGTCTCCTTTTGTAAAATATCTAGCTCCACAATTGCGAACCTACCTGTCTAGCCAGTAGATTATAAATAATTAATGTGCACTATCAAATAAATACGTGTTAAGTAAATCGTCACACACGGAATGCGGGCGATATCTAGAATTTTTTCACAAAATAAACTTTGTTCGGAACAATTGTTGTTATTCTTATGTGGGAATGAATGTGCGCAAACAAAGCTGATTATGTTCGCAAGGTTAAAGTTAACTGCTAAACGTACTTACTTACTGTCTGACAATGAGCCCTCTCGGTTGGCCACTGCGTTTAAAACTTACCTCTATAGTACAAACCTTCACCAATAAGACTATTGGGTGTAAAAGGACCCCGAGCAATGGTCTTAGAAACGTTGCTGAGCTCGTGTTAATATGAACAACTTTTACTATGGCGACAACACGGAGAAATGAAAAAAAAAATTTTCCTCTCCATACAAAATAGACAATTCTCTCACTCAGTACTACATTACGTATATGATATCTTGTATAATATTCCAAATTCGAAAGATTGAAAGCGTATTTAACTATAAAGTACGGAACGGTATTTAACCAAAGTTTTCCATGTGCATGTGCAGATTATAAACCAGAAATTCACAGCGGCTTAATAGACCATAAATTGTATTCTAAGTTGGCGTACAAAGTTCAGGTTCAGCTTCTACGTATATTATTTTCACGTTATACAGTTCACGCCGATTCCGAGCATTATGTTTCGTTACGAAATGCAATTCCCGAGATGGCGGGAAAATCACCGGAAAATTATCGCCGCCATGACAGTCGTCCGTCATACTGACATTCCGTCAGTCACTTCCGCAAACATGGCGGTTGTAATTGTGTTGCCAAAAAAAACTAATATAATTGAAGGAAATGATAAGTGTTTACAGAGAAGTCATGCTTAGTAATTATTTCTAAATTAGGTACACTAATATTGTATATTACAAGCTATGTTTATCTATAGAGGTAACATTATGACGGTTTAATGATGTTTACAACTTTGCCTCAAGCTTTTAAACGTAGGCACTTAAGTATTTATCAATCACTAGGGACCCGCCTCGGCTTCGCACGAGTGCCATGCTGATACTAATCGTCTCTCTACTATATTATGCATGTATTATACATATAAATCTTCCTCTGGAATCACTCTATCTATGAAAAAAACCGCATTAAAAATCCATTTCGTACTTTTAAAGATATAGGCATACATATAACAAGTTAGTTCTTATATTGTACCTTGGGGGGTAAACAGTACTAAAAACCGATGTGCTTGTATGAAAATGTTGATGTCTGTGGATCAGGCAAGAGAGATGTGTCAGGATCGTAGCAGAAGGTTTATTGTCTCCGCCTACCCATCAGGGTGATGCTTTTGTGTAAGATAATGCATAACAGTCGATTTTGTGATTTTCTCAGCCAGGGCTCGTCTAGAAGAAATGAAGAAAGTTAGGTGAGCGTTATGGGCTTTGGGCAGGCCTATGTCGAGCAGTGGACTATTTAGTATAACAATTTTAATACAGAGGCATCATGAAATTCAAGAAAACTAGAATAAATACGTAGACAAATATTCTCTGGAGACGTGTGTGTGACGCATCTATAGTGAGACAAGGATCTTTTGGCGTTGGAGCGCTGTTTATTCATTATGATTTCTTGCCACTCCGGTCTTTTCTTTTTTCTTGATTTGTATGAGGTCCTTTATTTATGCTTGTTTAGTGATAATATGGATAACTATCAGTCACAATAAAACTCAGTTGTCTAAAATTGGCTGCCAAACTTTTAGACGCGCGTTACGCATTTTTCGACGTTTTCTTTGACTCCATACAAATCATCTTAATCCAGTAGACGATCACGAAGTTGTTACCTGTTTTGGCAAACGATAGCATTTTTTTTTCATTTAATTCGGTTCATACATCACTTGTCGGACGTAATGATGTAGCTGTTGCATTATTAGTTCACCCGCTCTGCTTGAAATAATTTCAGTAACAAGGTCACAATTCTTTTTATGCCTAGTTGAAAAAAAAACAATCTAACGCTATTTTGTTGACACGCTGTGGTTTATTTTTTTTAGGTTCGCGGTATAGTCTGCTTGTTATACTCGTGTTATTATGGTCTGGAAGTTTTGCGACGTACAAATGATGTTATTAATTGAATGCTTCATTACAACGAAATACAATACGCTTTAGACTTGACTGGTTTATTTATAATCTCTCTGACGAACTAAATTATTGTTTAGTGACAGGTACCTCTATCTAAAATGCCATCTATGTTAGTTGAAAATTAAATCTATTCCGGGACAATTTACACGCAGTCACGTGACCATAAAATAGGATACTAAACTATGGGTGCCAGACGCTGATATACTGCGTGTAAAAGGACCCTGAGCAATGGTGGAATGATGTAGACGAAGATGGAAATGTTGTAGACCGGACCGAAAGGAACAACTTCTTTTCCGGGAGTGGCGGAGCCCAATTATAGAGAAAATGGAATGAAAAGTTTGCGACGTAAGCAAAAAAAAATGTAATTTTAATTTTATAAAACTCTTTAGAAACATTTATTTCGAATAACATAACAATTGTTCCAGCTCACCACTAAAAAAAAAATACGTCCGAAGATGGTATGGTAGGTAGTCGTGACCATTGTTCTAGTCAATAATAAACACTAGTCCATCCCGTCCCGTCATTATAAAGCATACAATATTTTAATTAATAATGAGGACTTTTTTTTAAATTGAAAAAAAAAAACGATCGTATTGTTCGTCTGCTGTTTTTTTTTTGTTTAGACATTTTTTTAGGAAAATATAATAAATGAGTTAAGAGATCAACTTACCAAGAGTCAAGAAACACGGTGCTGAGTCTTCGACAGTCCAATTGTTTGTAACACTTCACTGTAGTTAATTCTGTATAAATCCAGGAAGCACAAACTCAGTCCACAGTCAGTCCACTCTACACTGCCTCATGGTATGTAACACTTATTGGTTGTTTTGTTTCGGCTTCTATTACATTATCCGACACCTGAAACAAGGATAGAAAATGTTATTTAAATATAATAAAGAAAGGTGTTCTTGTACTAACAATAAAACATATTATATTGTGTCTACGTATATTACTGCTCGACAATGAGTTAAACTAGATAATGCCTGATTTCAACCGGGAAACATAACGTTTTCGCTTACTAAACGGTATATCTTAACATTTTCGGGAACTTATCCCGTACTTGGGGAGGCTACTTTGATCCACGAGGTAACTTTTATCTGATGCAGAAACGTTTAATCTTTGCCTAATTTGATGCTGACTCCTGCTTTTTTAATTAAAGACTTGTCTTTATTTTACTCATAAAAAATACGGAATCAAGACTTGGCTTACAAAAAGTTCCTGCGCGATACCAAAGTTCATATTTATCATATTTATTGTTTGCATGCATTGAAATTGTAATATTATCGGATATGTTTAACCAACCCCCGCCATTTCTAAATCCCGCGTTTATTAATATGTAATGTAATGACCATCGCGTGTAATTAGTTTAGACAGCAATTGTTTGAGCCAATCAAGCAGGTAACCTGTAATTATCGGCTTGTAAGTGTTAAAGAAGTAGCAACTTGGTTGCTAAATGTTGACATGACTTGAAAATTCCTTTCCTGTTCATACTGCAATCGGATCTAGTTTTTCGAAGGCATTTCTTGAGTAGAAGTAAAATAAACATATGTTTTTTATCTGTATCTCACAATTGATATGTCTCAATTTTCTGCGTTGCTTCAGTATAATCTATTATGCAATACTTAGTCTTGCGATAATATTTCATCTCTCATTCTAGGTAAATGTAGCAAATAGTTTGAAAACAAATTTTTTCATGACAAAAATATCTCTTAAACGTGTCATATTTTTCAACCGACGGACATAGGCCTCACTCCAAGGTACGCCATAAAGCAAACGGTTCAGTATAAACAATTATTAATTCACAAAAGAAGGTTACACGGCTGCAGTCAGACTCGAACAAAGTACCATTCGATTGCAAGTAGAGTAAACCCGTCACTAGAGCCCAGCTGGTGAGCGCGTGCCAATAATACTCGTATTAAAAAAGATTAATGAGTAAAGGTTCATGTATTTCCTTTACTAACATAATATGCATTTAGTGATTTAAGTGCTAATGCACTGATCCGAAATTCCCGTCGGAAACATTCGACCTAGTATTTTTATTTTGCTATTACGAAATCTAAACAAGGCAAGCAAACTGTTCACTTTGCAGAAAAAGTTGAAAGCGCCTATTACCTGTAAATAGTTCTCGGACATGGCTTTGCGAATTTGTGACCGTTTCAAATAGATTGCTGGTTTTGGAAGAAAATAATATGGTATTTTTTATTTGATTGGTGAAGTCGATTAAAGGCTAATTTTGTATGATTTTAAAAGCAAAAATTGCTTCTAACTATCACAGTTGTCACTTATGTTGCCGTTGCCACTTTCTCCATAAAATCCGACAAAGATGAACGAAAGCAATTATTCTACGTAATCATATTATTCACATTCACATATTGTCATGTCATGAAGTTCTTGAGTGAGTTATAAGTTCTGAGTATGTTATTGTACAGCGGGTGTATATTTGCCAAGTACTACGCAAAATCATAGCATTCTGGACGGCCAACGTAGTCTTTTAAGGAGAAAATAAACATTGCTCATTCTACTTAATTAGCGTTTATGGGAAAACAATGTATGTACGGACTTGCATTATGAAAGAGTAGGAAAGAGAAAGAGTAGTAGGTAGAGAGAGTACTCTCTTTTTTCATAAAACCCATTCCGAAAAAGTTTTCGAATAATTTTGCGGAAAATTTAAACGATTCTAATGCAAGAAAACGATAGCGATCGCCGTGCAGTCTGCAATCGATCGGCGGCGGCGTGACCTTGCATTACGCGACTGTAAGTTATTCGTGAAAGGAGCAGGTTCCATATTCGTTTATATATAAAACACGTGACGTCGCGGCCATGTTAACAAGTAATACCAATAATCTATATCCAAAGGATAAAATGTGATAATTGATAGTATGAAATGCTTCACTGCGTGACGTTTCAACCATATTTTTTTTGCCTTTATTTTTACTTTCCGTAGAAGCAATTTTTTAGTAAATAATATTTCCCATATAAGACAAACTAAGCCACTTTCAGCAAGGTTGTGGAATTATTAGAGCATAACCTGAGCACTTCTCATAAATCAATACATTTATATAAATCCAAGCACTAGCTCGAAGGGGTCTATATTAGGTGTGACTTCTAAGATTTTGCCCAAAGCAATAGGGAATCGGGTCAGAATTTTAGACTCTAAAATTTTAGCAAAATTGAAAGTTTTGCTAGAAATCTTAGGTTGAAATTGTTATTTTATAACCTCTTTATAATTATTTTACACACATACATTATATTACAATTCAGTTTTTTCAGTACCTACGCTAGTAATTAACTTGTACTTAAAAGTATATACATCCACAAGGAGGTAAATTGAGAATAGTGAAAATAAGATCAAAATATAAAAATGCTGTTAACCGACGGAACCAACATAACCAATAATTACTGTAGACACAAAATATAACAGTCGAGGCTGCAGTTTTGCACAATCGACCTTTGGCTTAATAAAGCGACGGCGACGTCGAAAATCGTGTTCAGCGTTTTATCGAGCACTGACGTAGAGCACGACAGACAAAAATGCTCTCTTTTCACGTGAAATATCTACGTAATTATATCACATTATCGATTGCACGCAAATATCAAGATATTTGATCACGATGAAATATGTTATACACGCATTCAGAACAAACAGTGGGGTCGTGATGCGCGTTCACATCTCCGCTGCATAATGTAAAGTTCCTATAAACTATTAGGTAAGCAATGTGGTAACGGCTACTGTCTGTAATTTCCTTGTAATTATGACAGCTTACGGAGAAGCTCCGGCGTGTACCAATATACTGAGTGAACGGTAGAATATAAGAGCCCCCAATCTTTTGGTTATAAAGTGATTTGCAAGTGCTAAGTCAAATAAACGTATAATTAAGTGTGCATAACTATTTACCGTCCCGCGGTTTAATCCACCACGTAAAAGCTTACATACTTGTTAACTTTCATATCGTTTAAAAAGTACGTATTATGAAATCAGCGGTGTGCTGAAAGTTCGTTTATTGTGCAGTTGACATTCTGCATGGTTTTATTTTTTCTTTTGCGATTTTTTTTTATTTATAAATCGTGAACTCTTGAGACACCGTTTTCTATTCTCACAGAGGTAGGACCAACTACATTGACTATATAACCATCATGACTGGTGTTAAGCAGCGGTGTGGTCTGCGATGGTATCCGCTTGATAGTTGAAAACTATGACTTGAAGCTTCCCAGACTATTATACTGCACAGTAAACACGCAAGTTCTCACTATATAACTCGACTTCAACTCAAAAGCTTCCAACGATATGAGTCTAGCAGCCTAATGCATTAATATTCACATTATGAATTAAACACAGAGCATTTTACTATGAAGAGTACTACATACTGCAAAAAAAAATACTGAAGAAATCCCGCAATCAATACGAAGGGTAATAAATATTCTTTCCACTTTTATTGTGTTGGAGTGTACTTAACACATTTATATAAAACACTAGTGGACGCCCCGCGATTTCGTTCGAGTAGTTTAAGTAGTACCTGCATGCCAAATTTCAAGCGTCTAACTTGAGCGGTTTAGATTTTTCATACAAAAGTATTTTCCCGTTAATTTCCGTTCCCGTGGGAATTTCTGGAATTCCTTTCGTAGTGCTCCCATATGGGTACCTAAGCTACGTCCGTACCAAATGTTAAGTGTCTAGGGTTCGCCGTTTGGGCTGGGCGTTGATAGTCAGTCAGTCAGTCGGCTATTCCTTTTATATATTTAGATGTCAAATTTATTGATTGACTAGACTGTTTTGCGCCGCGAACACGTAGGCAGGTATACGCTGGACATACGCTGTTTTGAAGATGATGATGTAAAATCCGAAGGTTGCACGTTAGCGATGCAATCTAATGATTGCACATAATATATTATGATGATAAACATTAAAATATTTGTCAGCTACGAAATGAGGTCGATGCCATGTACCTGCCTACTAACATTAAATTGTAATATGCTCAGCTTGTAAAATTATATACCTAGTGTTAAGATTATGCTAGTGAATGTAACTTCTGGTTTGCTTCAGATATGTTATGTGATGATTTTTTAATTTCGTGTATTCTGCTATGAAAAAGATGACCTTGTTTTTAAAGAAACGTATGTTTAAGGTCTTTTGATATTCTATTGAATAATCCGTTACATTTTTATGCGATTTATTATTGATTTAACATCTTTACTAATACATTTAGAACAGGCCTCTGATATATCTTATTTTTTAACGAAATCGGTGAAGATAATGACTTGAATTTGAAAATTAAGTTAAGTAGGCACCTCTGTTTTATTACTTAGCTTAGGTCACATGCGTAATAAATAGATTGTCCACGTTTGCAGCGTAGACTCGACTAATTTAGAATTTTCTTCAAGTAGGTGTAAGAATCTTTCTTCATCACCATCATCACGTGACGTACATGGTTCTTACTTTCACGGAACGTTAGCAAGGAAATAGATTACAACCCGCGTAAATACACACATCAAAAGTGTCTAGGGATCAAGAACATTTTTAGCTCTAAAAAAAATCTAATTTATTTAAATCAAATCTAATCTTCTGGATTGGTCTCCTACCTAACTCCCCATGCCTGTATCAATGACTTATCACCACATTTTGGATAAATTTAGAATGAATTCAGTTTATGAAAAATATATTCTTGATTGCAATCTTCTAAAATGTTCTTGTTCCCTAGACACTTTTGATGTGTGTACATATGCATACGAAATTACAGTTTTCCCTAAGATCCTTCGGCAACTGAATAAAACGCGCAAAATATCGGGAGGCACGACAAGACAAGTAAATTATACGATTGCTCAAATGAACAATCTTAAGTACCTACATACAATTTGGACGTGCAACAGAGGGCTATAAGACTTTATGGCTTGCCTGTCTCCTTAGTGGCCATACTTTTTTACCGTACAGCAGTTACTTATTTTTCAGCCAAGACCGGTTTCATTATAAACAAGTGTGTTTCATAAATAATTTAAAACAAAAAAAAAACACGCGAATTTGGAAGCAGATTCGGGCATGTCCCATATAATTTCAATCGCTGCTCTCTCGCGTAAAAACTTAATAGGACTTGTGCTGCCTTTGTCCCGCGGCATTGTTTCTTGTTTTGCCTCGTATATGTATACGTATATACATATTCATCTTTGTGATTGTCGGTTGGTTTAACATTCTACATTGAACATACTTACGTACGTAATCTTTGGCGGGGTGGACTTTGGGGGCATGACATTTATTTATTTTAACAATTTATTGCACGGAAATCGCACGAAAGCGAACTTAATGTTACATATAATTTTCTTCCAGTCAAACTTGAGTTACGCGGTGTGGATAAGCTAGCCATATTCTGGGCCATAATATGTCCTAACTCACTTCTAGTCTGACAATTGGGTCTTAGTAAAATAAACTGTGTTTAGTTTTGTAGCTAATCTCCTTGAAGTCATCGCCAGTATCCATGACCTTCCGAAGAAATCGTTGGTCGATCCAAGCATGTAGGATGTGTACCAAAGGAATTTATTTCTATGTAGGCAAGCGTACGCAGCACAGCGGCGGAGCAATGACTTGAAGAACATTATAACTAAGTGTTAAATTCTACTAATCTTAAAGCTATAAATTGAATGTGAAATTTTGTATTTTTCTATTTTTGATTCATAGTTGTTACTTTAGTCGTTAGTTTGTTTTTCACATTCATAGATATCAGTGTCAGTATGACGAATTTATTACTTATCACAATTAAACAGATATCAGCAGTAAATGCTAACTGTGAATTGAACTATTGGCCTAAGTTTAAAACTTGATATGACATCACTCTTGGGAATTTCCGATATTAATGTCGTATTTGATCCTTTAATACTCTAAAGACCGTTTGTAGTCTTAGTTCCTGGTGCCTCTTGTAGTCGTCTTGAAGTATTTAATCTAAAAAGTCCTAACCTAATTAAATTATTAACCTAAGTAAAACCTAACCTGACTATATGTTTTAACTTTAAATTAATACGAAATGCGCATCAAGTCGCCGTTCCGCTGCAAACTTCTTTTTTTTCTGTGTAGATTATTGATTTTGATGTACAATTTATTATTAGCCTCTTGCAATGGAAGAGGGAAAATCTTGGGTGCGGGCCCAGCTATATAGATACCTGTACTAGGGGGGACGTTGTACTTCTTTTGTTTGTTTTTTAATTGTCTAGGGTAGCTCTTCTTCATAGGGTGAAGAAATTAAATGCGATGAGCTTTCGGGCTACACACACTCGATACACCTCAATAACATCCCACCCCTCTTTTGGATAAAACAGCGTAACTGTTTTAATTTACTTAATATCTTAACTGGAGAAAAGCAAGTAGACGCACACGTCTCCAGAGAACGGTCCGTACGCCGAGAGGTAGGTAGGTTTTGGGTAGTGATCTTGTCCCTGTAATTACCAGCTGTACCAGCGGTGTTTCCCACGATGTATTTCATTCCTATGGACATTTCGGGATAAAATGTTGCCTTTGTTACTTGTTGCGTCTAAGAATATGCGTACAAAGGTGAAAGCGTTACTTACAAATACACTTATATTTCCATTTATAATATCAGTACGATTATGTACAGACAAGTCGTAAATTTTATGATCTTTAATAAGATTTTATAAGTAATTTTTGCAATGAAGTATATAAGTTTGTTCATAGCACTTAATTAACGTAGAAGTAATAAAAAAACGCGGGCCTCGTATCTTCGTAACAAATTCTATTAGCATTTTATTTTATTTTTTAATCAAGTTAAATTAAAAAAGTACATTTAAGAAGGTACTTTTTAAGTCGGTCTTTTTTAGCATATTTGCTGGTACTGAAGTACATTTATTTTTTATTTCGTATATTAATTTAATTTAAATAGAAGTCAATGTCATAGTCGAATAGGGATTTTTCTTTGAAGTTTTGAGAACTGTCATTACTGTCATACTTTCCAAACAAACTTTAACAGTAATGACAGTTCTCCACCCAAAAATCTGTGAAACAAAAAAAAACTTCAAAGAAAATTCCCCATTGAAAATAATTTTCTAACCAAACGTTCAAAAGCTCAATTCAATTTCAAAAAAGTTTCGCTACGGCTGCGGTGTATTTAACAGAAAGGCGTTTAATGTCAAATTGGTGAATGTAGTTTTTGGTAGATATGATGCAATATTAATACGGACAAGCCGATAAAGCAAGACATAATTCGGGTGTGTCTGACTGACTCATTTTCTTAATCATGTTAAATCATTTTGATATAAGTAACTAGCAGCCCGGTATGTGGTTCTTCGCTAGTGAAATAATAGAAAACCGCTATACCGATTTTCTGCAAACTTCACATAAACCATCTACTACATAGTCTGAACAAATCATAACCATTTGATTTCTTTTTGCTGTAATCCCAAAAAAAGTCCACATGTCACGCTAGAATCGTGTGGGACATGGACAGTAGTAATCTATGCTAGGCCTTCTCGGAATCACACGTGACTTTCATGAAAATTGCCTATTTGTTTGGAAGTAGGTACATATTATTTCAACAAAGAATGTGTACTATGTGTAGTCTATCAGTTTTGATGACACAGTGTTAATAAAACATCGTGTAGTGTTGTTCATCATCAGCCACATGACGTCCACTGCTGGACGAGGACCTCCCCCAATGATTTCCATGATTAATTAGGGGGAAATGCCATTAATCGCCACGCTTGGCAGGCGAGTTGGCGATCGCAGTGGTGTTGTGGTGTAACTCACAGAGAGCGCTGCTGCCCGTTCTCTGGAAAGATCCCTCGGTCGCCACTTACGATCCCCATAGCGGAACACGTTGGGCTGGGGTGGTGACACATTTATTTGCCGTCACAACACGGCTGGCTACATTTGGTCCATCATCATCAGCCCATACTTGTCCACTGCTGGACATAAGTCTCTCCAATTGCACGCCACTGATCTGTTTTCGGCTTCTCGCATCCTACTTCTGCCAGCGATCTTGCGCATATCATCAGTCCATATTGCCTGAGAGCGTCCTACACTCCGTTTGCCGAGACGCGGTCTCAATCATCAACAGTTGTTATACGAACAATAAAGACCTTAATGTCTAATGACATTCATATGAGGGTATGTTATGGTCTACCATCATAAGCTATGATGAGTTATACCTCATGATGGTGACCAGACCCTTGACGAACTGTACAATCGACCAAGTATCTGGCGTACCACCAGTATTGTTAAGGTTTATTTTCTACTTGTCACAATACTGAGTGTAAAAGGAGCCCGTGTTTCTAAATGGTCTTAGAAACGTTGTTGGGCTCGTCAATATGAACAACTTTTACTATGGCGACAATGCGGAGAAACAAAAACAAATTCATGTCCATACAGAATAGACAATGTTTTGGCCTCGAGAGATGACATTTTGTATGGGGATTGAAAAGTTTTTTCATTTCTACACTCTCACTTCTAAGGCTCGGGGGTCCTTTTACACTCTGTATTACAACTCTACCTTACTGTTTTAGTGACACAGCAAGTGTCAAAACTGTGAATATAATAAACGACTGTGAATACCTCTACATGTAATCTATATGCTGAAAAAGTCCGAGATATCCAGCATCTTTTCAGGTATTATGTATTAATGACATAAGTAAGTATTACCAACATTACAATGCGGTCAGATTAAGTACGTTTGTGCACTCGACGATCCGGTCACCTGTTCAAAAACCTGATTTTACATAATACAGCCGCCGCCGCCGCTGCCGCCGTGGCCGTCGTCGCATGCGCAACTTGGGTACACAGAGTTTATGAAACGTATGGTTGACGACCACTGGCTTCTGGTTGGCACCCTTTTACCTATCGATGTTACTGGTTCAATTGCGCAACGGTTGTCGATTACTGACTAATGAGGACGCGTGAAGACACTCAAAAGTGTACGTTTTATTCTGAGCTTGTATTGTATTACATTTATGTACTGCGGGGATCATTCAATATACGTACTTGTAAATATTTTTGTTCTTTTTTGTTTGGGAGATCTTTCGCCGTAAAAACTTTCGTAGGTGGTTCTACCTCAATATGTTTTCACTTATGATTCGATGTTATAAGTATTTTATATAATTATTATCTTTAGCTAAAGTGCCTTTATTGTGTTATACACGTGTTAATGTGTAGATATCGAATGAAAATACAGTAAAAATACAATAATAATACTGTTGAATCATTACTGGTTAGACAAAACACTCAGATGCACACCAAATGTGAAGTGAAGTAAGAAGTAAAGTGTAATACATTTCAATTTTCTATTTAGCATGTTTTTGACACAGCAAAAGTCAGTCCTGAAATGGAATTTCACTTAACTATATGTAGGTGTGCAACATATTATTATGTTTAACTATTACCAAAAACGTTAAAGTCATTGTTAGAATATTGAGTAGGTAGATAGATAAATTAGGCATTGTGGTATCAATACTGTAACCGTGACAGTCTAAAAATGTGAATGAATTAGGTAATACCTTTTCAGTGTATATGTATGTCTGCTCGCTGATAACTTCATCGTTGATGAAACGATTTTGATGTTTTTTTTCATTTTTGGAAAGGAGGGTATGATCAAGGGGAACTTTAAAAAAAAATATTAGTAGAATCGTATGTGTCAAAGTCGGTTCATTTTTATTTAAAGTTTTTTTATTAACACAGTTTCTATTAGAATGTTAGTGTTTTAAGTGTCTGCTTGGACCGGTTTACCCACATAAATGTCATTATATTAAGCAAGCACTTAACTAGTGCTTGAAATAGCTACATGTTACACAAATATGTACTTTTAATTAGTTTGTTTTTGTTTAGACTCATAAAATTCACGTTTGATCCTACTTGTACGTTGCCTCTACACAACCGCCAATGACATAAATAGAATTACTTAAAATAATATTATTTCACGCCTTTAATGGTGAATTTTCAAACTCCAAAAGTCTAGATGTCGCTGGTTAGATATCTAGGGCGACTTCTATCAGTTATATTTTATTACGTTTTTTATTATTTGGGTAAGCTATTCAAACTCAACGCAGTTGCATGCGTCGTGGTCACGAGTGGACTGCGTTGAAACGTTGAGTAAAATAATAAAGGTAAGCTCGAGCTTGTCGTTGATTATATTCGCGCCTATATACTCGGTGAACAATATTGAGTTATAATGTCTGTGCGCGTTTCATTAAAAAATGATGTAAGCTATTCAAACTCCAGAAACTTTTTTGACGTTTAAACAAATAATACAAAAATGAACTGTCACCTTCAATGCTGACTGTTCGACGTCAGTCATTTTGTTGACATGAATCCCCTTTAATGCAGCTAGAAATGAAAATTCCCCATTCCTAAAACGGGATGAGTAGTGCTACGTGAATGCCTACTTAAAGTACTTATATAACAGTGGCGT